>JANSTW010045557.1:0-13526 GCA_027564275.1 Diadocidia ferruginosa
ATAAAAAAGTTAACAGCTTACTTACAAAATTAAATCAATTACTTATATGTCTAAAATGCCTAAATTTAAGCTTCAAAGTACAAAAAAGTTTATAAAAGCAATGTCAGATAAAGATATTTCAGAAGACAAAAATGCATAAACTTTTGTGATGGTGATTCTATGGTAAACGCTAAAGCATATTTTATTTATAATTGAAAGCACTACTCAGTGTCAAATTTTTTAACAAAAAAAAAAAAACTACCGATTTCTTTACTGAAACAGAACGCTCTTTTCCATTCTTATCACCACCAATTGGCTTTTTCACTTTCTCAGAAACACCGCGCTTGTGGCTGAGACGAGCTCTAGAAAATCGCTTTACTCCAGGCGCAATTTCAAAGTTTCGCTTCATGCGCGGAGCTTTGGCTGGCATAATTCTTCTAAAAAAGTGACTTTACCAAAATAGTGCACAACAACTAAATATATTTTCTAAAAAAAAACATTTCAACAAAAAAAGATCTAAATTGGTAATCATTAATTAAGAAAACGTCAAATAAGATGCTAAAGCAATCATAAGAGTAAATGTAGTTATACTAATTAATTAATAACTGTTTGAAACTGATTAAAACGTTTCCAAAACCATTTTAAATGACAAGAACAGAATGTAGACGAAGTTCACAAGGAAAATGATCCTAAAGGCCTAAAAAAGGCTGGGTCGATCTTGTATAACCAAAAAGAACTGTAAAAATCTTTCTTTTTCAAATAATCTTAAAATAGGTTGACTTCTGTGAAAAAAGAAAATGATTTGCAAAAATACGGTATCTAAACTCCGCTAATTCAAATTTAGTTTTTCTTTGAATTTAAAAAAATTTGAAAATTACATAACAATTTATTTTTAAACATTTCTTTTGGCGCTAGAAATGAGTACGGATTTACTGGAAAAAAACTTCAGTTCTGCTTATCCGGAAGAGTGGGATTGCTCCCTCGACTTGTTAAATGGTATTGCTAATTGTTGTCGCTTTAATCGTTTGGGTACTTTAGTAGCTGTTGGGAGCATTGATGGACGTATTTCAATTTTTGATTTTGTTACAAGAGGAATTGTTAAGGTAAAACTTGTTTAGGAAAACCTTAATGTAGCCTTGATTGTAGAATTGGAAAGTTTTTTAGTAAAACTAAAAAAATAATTTTTTTAAGAGTAATTGTTGTTTTGCAAGAAATAGTAATCATTATTGTGTTACCAACTTTATGTACTTATTACTCTTTTTTCTTCCTAAAAATCTTTTATAGCAATGCATAAGTTTTGAAATTTTTATTTGAAAATTTTATGTTATATATCTATATTAAAAATATCTATATCTATTATTAGATTTTATATACGTAATTTGTCATGTTTTGAAAACAAATTTTGAAAAACTTTTTAATTTAATTTATACTTTTTGTTATACAATGGAAAAGCGAAATTTAGTCATGGAATGCACATGTTAAGCCGATAATTTCACTTTCTTGGTCAAGGACTGGACGAAAACTTTTGTCATCTGGGGCAGACGGTTCAGTTTGCGTTTGGGATTTATTGTCGACTACTCAGCCGATTCAACGTTTGCAATTTGGCGTTGGTGCCTCAACACAAACAGCTTTATTTAATCCAAGGTTTTCTTAAACTTTATAATGCACTTTTTTTCCACATAAAATCTATTTTTTATTTTTTCATATGCTTGATATTTGAAAAATATATAGTTTTGAAGTTAAAATCTATTACAAATTATAATATGTTGTAACTTTTTTCTACTTTTAGAAATGAATTACAAATTCTTGTCTACTTAATTAACACGCAATCAAGTTCATTTTGCTCTCCTGTAATTTATGATTTAGCGACGAAGAGTCAGACGACTTTAGCATTAGAAGGCGGATTGCCTGAAGAGGCAGTTTCTGCTGCTACTTTTGATCGGCGTGGGAATTTTATTTTAACGGGAAGTACAAAGGTATAATAATTATTTATTTCAGTAAATTATTGTAGAATTAATATATGTAAATGTTTTTTATGTTAATAAAGTTAAACGAAATACAATGATTATGTATAATCATTGTGTTTCGTTAGGGAAATTTTTCCCTAAGGAAAAAATTTCAATTTATTTTCTTCTTTAAATTTGTATTATTTTAGGGAAGGATTGTTGTGTACAATGCATCAACCTTAAAAATACATTCCCACTGTAAACAAACGGGTAATCATCAAGTAAGTAATTTGCATTTTTTAAGCCATTTTTGATAAAATTGATATTTATAACTATATAATTTTTTTGTTAAGATAAAAAATTTTGCGGTAACACGTCGTGGAGATTTTATTATGACTAACTCACAAGATCGTGTTGTTCGTTGCTATTTGCTTTTACAGTTTACTGACGCTATTCATGGGAGTACAATTGAGCCGCGACAAAAATTTCAAGATATGGTTAACAAAGTAATATTTTATTAAGTTGCTTGAATTGGATGGTTTAGTTTCTTTTTAAAATTTATTTGCATTGCTCTTAATAAATTATTAAGAGAATTTTTAGTGAATAAAATCCTTTTGTTTGTTACATAACGTAATTTTTAATTTTAGACTCCATGGAAATGTATTTGTACATCTAATGAAGGCGATTACATTTGCGGGGCAAGTACTAAGTCTCATTCACTAAACATTTGGGAGAGGAATTCGGGCAATCTCATAAAAATTTTGCATGGAACAAAGGTTAAAATGCCTTATGTGTAATATTCTTGAAATTTTAATATTTTAGGGGGAATCATTAGCTGATGTGCAATGGCATCCAACAAGACCAGTAATTCTTTCTATTGCAAGTGGAACAGTCTCTGTATGGACACAAGTAAATTTTTAACTATAATTGAAATGTGAGTTTTAATATTTTAAATTTTAGGCGCATGTTGAAAATTGGAGTGCATTTGCGCCTGACTTTACAGAATTAGAAGAAAATAAAAATTATGTTGAGCGTGAGTCTGAATTTGATTTTACTGACGAAGATGCTGACGAAGAACACACAAAAGAGATAAAAGTAATGTCTTATTACCTTATTAATTGCATATAAAACCAGAATTATTGTATTTGAAGGCAAAGAATTATAGCTCTTTTTATTAATTAAAAAAACTTGTTTAGCGTATTGTTTTAAGTTTGCTTTCTATTAAATAATTTGTTATCTACGATGCCTTATGCTATTATAAGTACAACCAAATTGTTACTAACCGTTTATTTTTCTAGAGTGATGATGAAGAAGTTATTGATGTTGTGACAGTGAAACCAAGCGCTAATTTGTGTTCGTCAGATGAAGAAGATTTGGAAGATTTTGGTACAAATTTATACTCAGACAAGGGATCACTTTGGTACTTACCTGTTGCGCCGGAGATTGATCATATTGAAGAGGGATCAAATGGCTACGGCACAGGTTTTGTTTTAATAAAATAAATGGAATTTTAAATAAAGAATGATGTAAGATGTATTTTGTAAATAGTTTTTAAGAATTATTTTTAGAATCAAAAACGGACTCTCGTCCCGGATCTTCAGGTTTGTTTAGTTTACGGGATTTTTTTAGACATTAAAAATCAAATGTATTTTTTAAAGTTCCAGTAAGTTAATTATACAATTCCTAGTTTCGAAGAAAAGGCCTTTACATACGAAACCTTCTCAATCAACAAAAAGCAAAAAACCACGGTGATGGTTGCGTTGTAAACATTTTTGTTAACGTATGTTATAAACCTTTACTTTATTGTTTTGTGACTTAAATTTTCTATTTAAAATCTTTTTTTAATGGAAAATTTCAATATGTCTTTGATCTCTTTTTTTATTAAGTATTTTATAAATTGTGGGTTTAAAAATTATCACTTGCTTTTTGTAAAGCTGCAGACTATTAATTTTAAAATATGAAGAAATTGTTTGTAGTTTTGGAATATATTAGCATTTTAATAGACTTTCAAAGTAAACGACAACCTTTTTATATACTATAAGTAAAAAACTTTAATAATACATATAAAAGATTTGTTTTTAAGAGTTACATTTTATTAATATAACGTAATTTTTGTAAAAATGTCTCCTTTTTTTGATTGCAAATATTCCTGTAATTGTTATATATTTTATTGGTATTCTGTATAAAGTCTTTTGAATTATAATTTTATTTATAAGTATAAAATGAATATAAGTAAAAATATAATTGAAGTTATAAATATAATTGAATTTTGGAATATTGTATAACTATAATTATGCAAACCTTCTATGCGCTAGTATTGTTGGTTTGTTAATGGACATTTAATGATTTTTTTGCGCAGTAATGTAGAGAATTCCTAAATGAATAACTTTCAGAGCAAGATTTGTCGATTTCTGAGATAATGTTTCAGAAATTTTTTTTTTATATTAAACATTTGAAGTTTTTAAAAGACTTTTATGACTATTTTTCTCAGAAAACAATAAAAAATATCTGTTGTAAAAAAATAACTTACCGTGTGAGGTAAGGTGGCTTTTAATTGATGAGGGGTCGACATCTGATGGAAGATGATAGCTGCGGCTTACTTCTCGAGAAATAAATCCGTGTTTGTCGTTTCGGTTATCGTGTTTGCAATGAATGATGACAAATTGACCAGATACTTTCACCTACATTTAAAAAGAAATTATTAAGACATTGAAATTTTTTTGAGGAGTCATAATAAAAATTTTATGGCGTCTTTTTCATGCCTATAAAATTAATTTTAATCTAATAAATAATAAACAGATTGATCATTTCTAAATTTGAAAATTAAAGGGGTGTTACATTAATTTCTGTCGGTGTAAAATATTGAACATCAAGTCCAACTTCCCATTTTTCGTTGTTTTCCCTTTTCTTATATTTTGTTTTCATTTCACGTTTTAATATAAATGTTCTTTATATCAATATAAAATTAAATTTGTGTTTATGTTTTGTATTTCACCATTGTTTTTTTATATATAGTCACACAATAAGAGCAAATTTCAGTGGCAACATTTTTGGGATTTTCTAAACAAAATTAAATGTTTAATTTAGCTTCCCAAAGCTGTCGTTACTGAAATTTTTTCTCATTGTGTGACTATATATAAAAAGTCTAATTGATTTGATTAAATTGATAATTTTTCGAAATGTACAATAATTTTTGTGCCGGTACAATAGTTTTTTAGATTTTGTACAATAATTTCATTTTTCAAATCTGGCAACCCTGATGTACATGAATCGCCAGCTGCGTTGCGTGTTGTATATAATCGGCTGGTGCGTGTGGAGATGGAAATACATAGCAGCTTGATTGGTGTATATAAAAGCGGCTTCATTTGTGTGTGTATTGCGTGTAGTATATATATACGCTATGCGATGAAGACAAAATAGAGACGTGCTGGGTACGATAGATGCTATAATATCATTTAATTTAAGCCTTTCGTATCCAAATGATATTTTTTGGAATTTTTTAATTACAAATTTTGACCAGTTTGCTGCTTTATAAGGGAGGAACTATACTTCCAGTAGACCCACATAGTATGATTTCATGTATATTTTCGCAGATTCTAATTTTGTAGAATTAATGAATAAAAAAACATGTACGAAAACTATATTAAAAAATTTCTTATTCTCACCATTTAAAAAAATATTCCACAAAAACTGAAAATAGTCAAAAAATTTGTTTAACAAAAATCACGTTATGATATTAACCCATCTAATGAATTAGATTTCAAGATCTGTATATGACAACAAAATTTAATTTGACCAAATCACTGTAATATTTGATATTTCATGAAGTTTTGATATTTTATAAATATCAAAGAGATTTTTATGAAAATATGAAATATTTAATTTTTAATTTTTAATTTTTGTATTGACAACAAAATATAAGAGATATCATCTGTTGAGGTGGGTCACTGGTATAGGGTTGGCAGACATGGTACTATGATAAAAAGGTATAATATTGCGCATCTACGCGGCCATATTGGTTTTTTTATGACGTCCCTAAGTTACAACGTTGCATTGTTTATGTTTAAATTTGCTGTTAAAAAGAATTTTTGCATTTCAATTAATACTAAGTTTGCTAGGATTTGCTCCCTTCACTTTATTGAAAAATATTTCGTTTTATTGAAGAAAATGTAATGTTGTAACTACGTGACGTCATGCGCAGAAAATATTAAAAATGAGCCAGCTGTCAATCATATCTTTTATAGTTGTAGTATCATGGTTGCCAGATATTTGCAAAGCTTCGGGAGTATATTATACAAATTGTTTTTGTTTGTAGCTTTAATTTTTTGAATGTTTTGCACTAAAAACAAAATAATATAGTTACCGTTTATACCGCATAAGTTAAAAAAATTATACTCTTTCGGACCTACGTCTCGGTTTTCAGAATGACATTGAAAATTGAATTTTTCTTGCGTATAGTAACCTCGTGCTTTTGATTGTTTTTATTAAACTTCTGACACGACGATCACTTGTTTATTATTTCTTATGTCTAAAGCCTTATTACCAAAAAAATAGGAGATTTATGACAGCAAATGAGCTAAAATTGCCTCGCAGCGAATTTTTTTGTAAAATTATACCAAAAACATACATAAAGAAACACTCAATGTGTCAAAATCAAAAAAATATATTAGCCAATAAAGCAAAGGAGTACACTTTCATCAGGGGCTTAAATTGATAGAGGATGGGGGGGGGGGGCCTTGGCCCGCCCCAAGATCCAGCTTTTTTTAATGGTGCAATAATTAATTCGTCAAAACAAAAAACTGCTCTCTATAATTTTGTATAATATATTTTATTCTGTTATTATCTCTAATTTACCAGCATACAGAAGTAAAAAAGTCGCTTTTTATAGTAACTAGTAGTAGTAGAATACGAGAAAAGTTAAATTAAATTAGTGAAAAATTGTAAAAATATGCCTCAGCAGATTGTTAAACAATAAATTTAGGTGCATTTTTACTTTTTACGGCAGAACGTAAAGAGAAATTTAAAATTTATACACCACTAAAATAAGCCAAGGCTATATGCAACAATTTGCAAGTTGAGATTCTCTTCAACCTCTCAAAGGATAGAAAAAAATTTGGATTTCATTTGCTTTATCAGCTCTTTAGAATTTTATTACGAAATGATTTTGTGAGTTTTCTGATATTATTTTACATAAAATTTCGCTGCGGCAAGTTTATATTGAATAAAGAAGATATTTAAAAAATGTTACATAAAAAGTAGAAAAATTTAACTAAAATAGCTTAAACTAGGCTGAGCCCTCTCATAGTTCGAACCATCCATACTTCTCAGTATGTATTTATTATATATATATAAATTGCCACCCCCCTCCCAGATTTTGTTGAATTGACGCCACTGACTTTCATACAAAATGTTCTCGATCCGCATATATGTAGAAGTAAGGAATACAAGCGGGCCTAAAGGAGTAAAACACTCCCGAAAGAAGTACATCTGGCAACCCTAGTCACTGGTGAGCCAGTAGTTTTATGTATGTTAATGTGTTAAATAAAACTTATAATTACAAGCATCACCAAAATAATTTGCTATAAACTACAAATGTTTAGTAAAAAACAAATTTCTTAAAGTTAATTTTCTTATTGTATATATTTAAATATAAATCTTCATCATATATGAATTAATTAGACCCAAATTAAAAAAAAAATCTTCTAATTGAAGAACAAGTTTTTTACTGTTTTTTGATAAGTTTTTTATTCTTAACTTCTAAATATTCAAATTAAAATAATATTTATAATATTGCGTGCATATAGAAATTAAATTAAATATTTTCTCAACTTCTTCTCTATATTATAGTGAAGAAGCTGTAGAGTGCAGACCATCCGCATCGAAATGTTCAAAATGAATGAATAAAATTGGTTTTATATATATTAGGATTAATAAAAAAAAACTTGATTTTTAAAAAATATTATAAACAAGAAAAAAAACAATAAATGGTGGAAAATTTCTTGTAGTGTTAAAGCAAAGGCAAACAAAAAAAAGCTCGCTGCAAAAAATCAAAACATACGCGAGGAAACAAACAACACAACAGATTAAGAAGAAGAAAAAAAAATCAAAATATCTTGTTTTTGTGCGCGGTGTAAATAATATATGAAATGTGATAAAAATGTCTTTGAAAAATTATATATTTGCCAGTATAAATGTTAAGTCGTCGTCGACATTTCAACAACAACAGCGTCTTCAAGATCAAGTTGTCTCTAGTCCAGCACCTGCACCACAACCGCCACCCAGACACATAACGCCAATGACAACGGTGGTCGAGGAAGATGTTGTTAATCAACCGTCCGAGCAGCACAGACCAGCAAAGTCTGGCAATTGGATTAAGAATGCTTGGAGCTTCATTTCGGTTGAACCAGTCATGATATGTTGGATATTGCCATCATGTTTATTGTACATAGCCATTGAAAATTTAGCATTAGAAAAGGTTTGGTATATGGAAAATATTTAGTTTCTCATCGAAGATTTTAATGTTACCTTGTTTCAGTCATGTCGAGTCAATTTTGGATATTCAGATGTTGTCTGCGACAATATGATAGACAAATCAATAAATAATATTGATTGTGTAGAGGTGAGGGCACGTGAAGCGTCCGGAAATTATACAGAGATACACGTATCATTGCTTAATTCAACGCATCCTGACGTTCCCTTCAATCATTCCGATAATTTGATAAGTGATCTAGAGGATCAAGTTTGCAGAGCCGAAGTTGACAGTCAAAAATTAGATTCAGAACTTAATTTCTACACAGCACCATTTGGTAATTATAAATATTATTTTTAATTATTTTATTACTTCCTTGTTAGCACATAACAATAATTCTAAAAATAAGATGATATGCTTGAATAATAATATACAAAAAATCACAGATGACATCATTAGTTAAGTTAGTATAGAAAAACACATATCTATATTAGTCAACCAACCAGTGCTAAAATTAATAAACATAAAAAAATAATTGTTATAAAAGCATTAGAATTATCCGCCTTGTCAAAAAATCAAATACATTAAAAATTTAAAATTATCGTTAATAACGCGCGAAAGCAATTTCAAAGATGTGCGCTGTGTAAATCTATTAAACACACATATTAACACTTAAAAATATATAAATTGCATAATCATGCCGATTGCCTCGCGATTTTTTTTTTATTCACAAAAAGAATTTCAGATAGTTAGTAAATTCTTTAAATGTTAAAATATTTAATTACTGAATTGTTGTTGTTTTTCGTATAAAATAGTTAATTATTAAAAAAAATATAAATTAAACAAATTGAAATATTTATCGCGCTATGTAACACAATAGAATTATTATAAATTGTGTGCATAATTAAGTTACTTTTGTTAGATTATTTTTTCTTATCAAGTAGAATTGTTGTATACCTCGAAAATATCACGTTTTAAAAAAATTGCTCTCAAATTTATGTAATCTTTACATAACTAAATATTTAAATTTACAACAATAGATTTGTTTTTAATAGCTTGATGCACACAGGATAAGAGACTATTTCAATTCTAATATATGTAAATTTTATAAGTTATTCTTAATAGAATTTGTAAAATAATTTAAGGCTCAAGTGATTTATCATAATTTTATTATTATTGCAAATCAAATTCTACATCAAATTCAATCTTTTTTTTACGATCTGTCTTTTGTTTTATAACGGCTCACTGGCCGAAGCAAAAAAAAGTGCCGATCGATCCAGTTGAGTCTACAACTTCGCACCACTTTCGTGGAGAAAGTTATGTATATCCATTAAAGCATCTAACGTGCCCAGAGCAGTTCTTATTATGTCCTTTACATCAGTACATTGCGGAAAGAGTGAAAATAGATGTCGATGGGGCAGAACCAAATTATATGATCCACGAAGACCGCAATGTAAACTAAAGGGAAAGTCAACAATATTCATCCGGTAAAGATGAGCTGCATGTGTGGTTGCAAATGATTCTATTTATAGTTGAAATTATAGGACCATAGGATTTTCGTGCCACTTTGGGCAATATAGAATAACAGAACCTATCTAGTTCGCCACCCGACCATTGAGTTTGCCATTCTCTCATACCAGAGCTTTTGATTACAGGTAGGAAACTCCACTCCGGTCGAATAGAAAGAACGGTATCGATACCCGTATACTCAATTTCGCCAGTTCATCTGCCATGTCATTACTAGGAATATTGCAGTGTGACGGAACACACATAAAACGAAATTGAAAACCATGATTTAATGTAATCCGAGTTTGCTGTCTGATATCAATAATAAAGTTTCCGGCCCGATGACTATTAATAATATGGTGACAGGCTAAAAGAATCGCGAACAGCTCGGCAGAAACCTGAACTTCGTGACACTCAAAAATATTGATAGGCACCTCTAAGTTCATTATGAGGTCAGCATTCGTAGCCATCGAGCATGCGGGAGCGATTCGTCTTAGATTTAATAGGCGAAAAATTTTCTGGTGAAAACAACTAACTCCGACTTTTGTGATAAGATTTGCCAGCTTAAATTGTCGTAAAAACGCTCTAGAGCCGCACAGCCACTTTGCAGAGTGGCGTTCAGATCAACGTGGTTTTTACCCGATATATAGACAACAAAATCGTCCGAAATCCGCATAATATTGAAGCACTGATAGAGAACTCGGGATAACTGAGTCATATTTGCACGTATATATAGATTGTATAACAGCGGAGATATGGTGAAGAACCATGTGGAAGACCTCGAATACTCGATCTGGTTTCCATTATTACTGTGTTGTTGAATATTTGACACAAAGAAAGAATGTAATAATTTAAGAAGCTCATATTGGATATTATCGATACCCGGGACAGAATTACTTCTGGCATTTAGAGCACATTCCAGTTTTTTAACCGAAAAAATGACTTCCGCATTGTGACTCCGATGTTGTTAAAAACAGGTGGAAGAGTTGTAACGAATGGGGGAGCCACGCGACCGTAACATTTAGCGTCCAAGCAGGGTTAGCAGAGCCAGACGAACATCAATTTAAATTACCTCTATAACGCTTAGCCATTCTCGGTACATTCATATACTTTCCGGGAGATGTCTTTAATATAATTGAAAGGGATTGAAAAAGAGGGGTCTGGGACTGGTTAATGACAGTATTCAATGATTATAGGAAGGTGATCGCTGCCCGCAGGATCTTCCGTAACTTGCCATGAGCGATTGAGAGTCAAACCCACCAGCGCTTAGTATGATGAATGTTAGAGATTTGGGAGACAGCTGTTATTGTCCTAGACTGCGCAGGCAACAGAGGTCGCTGATTTCATAACCACATTCACAAATGCGGAATACTTGCTTTGAAGACCGTTCATTTCGGCCACGTCCCCAATTCGTGAATTTGCTTCACTGACATATAATTCCCAGGAGATGTCTTTAATATAATTGAAAGGGATTAAAAAAAGGGGACTGGGACTAATGAATGACAGTATTCAATGATTATAGGAAGGTGATGGCTGCCCGCAGGATCTTCCGTAACTTGCCATGAGCAATTGAGAGCCAAACCCGAGGAGCACAAAGCTAGATCAACTGCGCTTTATCGGGTCGGCGGGCACGTTGGTTCTGCCGTGTTTAAAGAAATCATTTCTAGATTATCAATTGCTGTTGTTAACGTTCTTCCTCTAACCGTCTTTCTGATGCACTTATGAAAATTGTCCAGAATACTTTAGTTTGTTTGATTTGAAATATATTTAGCAAATAAACAAGACTGAAACTATTCCTTTACAATGTTACACTTGATTGCAAAATATAAAACAAAAGAAACAAAAACTTTATTTGTTTAGTAAAAAATTACAAAATCAATTTAAAATTATAAAAAATAAAATAAACCGATTGACCAACACTCAGCGTATTTTAATTGTGACATGTTAGCTATAAATTAAAATTCTGAGGTTCGTCACTTATTGCAGTCTTTCGTATTTTTTCTTTATATGTTTTCGCTGATTAAAATATTTTAAATTTATCTCATTCTTTAGATTCCATCTTTGGAATTTTAATGATCCTTTTTGCTGGCGGCTGGAGTGACAAAAAAGGAAAACGAAAACCATGTATGCTGTTGCCTTTGATTGGAGAATGTGCGGCACTTATTGGTAAAATTTTGATTTAGAAGAAGAAAAAAATGTCCATCAATTAACAAGTTTTTGTTCTCGCGCATTTATAGTAATGTTAATAGCGGCAATTTTTATGAAACAATTACCGCTGCAATTCAGTAGTGTGCTGGGCAAGTTGCTACCGTCGGTAACGGGTGGTGCAAATTTGATGTTAATGGGTGTGTACAGTTATTTGACTGAAATGACCGAAGAAAAAGATCGTACATTTAGGTGAGTGGAGTGTGTTTAGGCAAATTTTATTCAACTTTACATAAATTGAGGTCTTGTACCTTTGTACATTTTAATTAATTAGATAAAATTTAATTAAATTATATTTACATTTTATTATAGATACGGAATATTTGCTGTATTTGTTCCATTAATTCCAATCATATCGCTTCCGTTTGCCGGAATATTGTTTCAAAATTTACGATACATCAGTAAGTATGGTTGAAAATTATAGGATTTGAGAAAAGTTTAATAAAATTATTATTTTAGAATTAATATTGTTGTGCATTCCGATTAATGTTTTGGGCATTTTATACATTATTTTTGTACTAAAAGAGGTTACGCCAAAGAAAGACGAATCCTTGGAGGGTACCGAAAATGGTCAAAGTACTAATACATTGGACAGACAAGCTGCTGCAGGTTTAGATAATTTCGGTTTTGAACAACACGATAACGAACGTAGACGTTCTTCGGCAGCAGCAAAATCGGTTAATGGTCATCACCACAATCAACCGAGAAAGAGTATTCACGTGGCAGTTGATAAAATTAAACACAGTTTTTGTGTTGAATTTTTCAATCCAATTGTGGCCATCGATTGTATGAAAGTCATTTTGAAAAAACGAAAAAATAACGGACGTAAAATTGTTATCATTCTGCTGATTATGTACTTTATTGCTATTGGACCGGCTTTTGGTAGGTTTTTCTTAAAATGTGTATTCACCATCTTGCATTTTTAAAACATATTTTATTGACTTAATGATACCAAAAAACAATTAGTTAATAGAAAATCATCAGCCAGCGGTATATTCGGCGTATACATTTTAAAAACAAAACACGTATCGGTGGCGATAGATCTAAGGGCAGCAGAGTAAACTCTGCAGATGTCCCAGAAAAATCTTAAAATCATTCTTTTTTAATTCCTTATAGATATCACAAAATATGCGTGTATCATTTTTCACGTTAATCTGTGTTGTTAATCTTAATTTTATTTTATTAAACAAATTCACTGAAATAGCATGAAATATTTCTTAATTTCATCAAAAATAATTTAATTTCCATGAGAAACTTCAAGATTTCAATAAATTCTGTTTAATTTTAAAGAAATATCAATAAATTTCACTGAAATAAATAAAAAATATTTTATAATTTCATCAAAACCTTCAAGATTTCAATAAATTTAACATTTTTGACACCAATTCACTGAAATAGCAAGAAAAATTTCAAAATTTCAT
>JANSTW010045568.1:0-24105 GCA_027564275.1 Diadocidia ferruginosa
AATCTGCTGCTTGCTGTTGCTGCTTAGCGAAAAATATGTCTTGCTGCTTGCTGTTTAATTTAGCAGGACAAATGATGGTACTGCTACTCGTCTGCTTTGCTGTTGCTAGTACTGCTATAAGGATCGTTTATAGGTTATTGCAATGTTCAGTAAAGTTACTGGAAAAAATTGAATTTTTTCGGGCTTTCTGGACTTAAAACATCACGAAAGAGTGAAAATCTGACCTACATATGAGAACAAAATTTGTGTATTCTAGTGTGAAAAACATTTTGTTTCAAGATTGCATTGAGAAATTCCCAATAATTTACGAGATATAGCCGTGCAAAAACAAATCTCGAGCAAAAAGTTTATAACGGTATAAAAAAAATTTCGAACTAAACTATGAAAACTCAAATTAGGGTTTTGCTTATTGCTAGTATGAGTGGGTATACTATACCAGAAACTAAAGTCAGAATATTGTTTACATTCGAAGACTCGGAAAATGTTGCACAGTGTAATGCAATAAAGTTTATTAAAAGAACAATATATTTTCCATTTTTTAAGATATTACGGATTTATTTCACTCTATGACTATAATTTGGTTTATTTGTATCCATCAATAAATATTGAAAAATGAACCTACAAGTACATACGGAGGGAGATTGTTAGGAACTGTTTAGAGTTTGATTCTAGGAAAATTTGCTATTTACACATTTATAATCTCACACATTGTGTGATTTTTGGTCCTATTTTTTTTTTCTCAATCATAGAGTAAGTTTATTATTTTTTTTAAACGTTTTAAAAAAATAAAAATAATAAACTAATTTTATGATTGAGAAAAATGAAACAATTATTTGAACATACTTCATTCACCATAAGTTGTTTGGCATACAATATGAAATATGGCGACGAGGATATGTTTTTGCCGCAGATTGTAATTAAGCAAATTCACCATTATTTTCCTTCTATAAATTGTTTTTTGTATGTTTAAAAAAACTACTATTTTTTATAATAGTCATATCCTATTAAATTTTAGTAGAATTGAGATATTAGTGTTTCCATACTTTTAGATTTAAAATAATTCTTTTGAGAAAACAATTCAGTTAAAAAAAACTTTTTCAATATATTTATATTTTTTTGTCATTTTTACAAAAAAAATATATGGGTCATCTTCCCTCTCTTTGACCTAGACACCCCACAGGCAAAACTCTTTTTCATTAAAAATTTTATCTAATCTGTCCGTATCCGTATATGCTGTAAAAATCCATTGTGTTTTGAGGACGAACGGACGAATATTTTATTCTAGTTTTTCGGTTTGTTTGATAAGGTTCCACCATATTTATTGGTTAATACACGTCTATCGAGCGAGTTTCATCAAAAATTTTAGCTTATTTATATAATATATGTTATACAAATCTATATATGCAGTTGAGTGCATTGGCTCAATATTAAACAACTGCACTCGAACGTATATGGTAGATAAAATTCTTGAAATTTATTTAAAGAGAAATTCAATTCAAAGATTATTATATTTAGTGCAATATATAACTAAATTATATACCTATAACACTATATAAGTTTGTTTTATACAAGTTTTGAAATTTTTATGCATTTCATTCTATTAAGAAAATTGGATTAGAGAATTTCAAATGAATTTGGCAATTTCATCCAAAGAAATAAAACATATTACTTATATTAGATCTTGTAAAGCTTTCTTTATTTTTAACCTACATATTAGATTTAGAAAATGATTTTTTTTTTAAGAAAATCTATACCACAATAAAAAAAAAATTCAATGCTTCACAAGGAAAATTGGCACAATTTTAAAAATTTTGTTTTCATGAAAAGGAGCTTGAATGACGACAACATCTCGCCACTGTTCCGAATCCGAAACAAATGCTCCTATACTTTCTTTAAAATTACGGAATAAAACTAAAAAGTAAAGACGCCTTTCCTCTTTTATTAAAATTAAGTCGTTATGTTATACACTGAACCAAAATTTGATTATAGATACAGCAAAACAAACAAAGTGTTGATGGTGCGTGTTCAGTGAGAATTTTTTTTTGTCTGTTGTGATTACCGAAAATGCTGCGTATACTACATAATTACTAATTAGACGTTGGTGCCAAAATAATCGTATTTGGTGTGATGTACAGCAAATTGTATATATGGCTTTCTCATTTCTGTATTGTGTACGTATATACTCTCAGAGCACCTTTAGGTCCAGTGAACAACAATTTTTTTTTAAATCTGTAATTTTTTCTTAATTGTAAGAAAATTGTATGGAACGTCACTCTCTCCATTGTAACAATATCTGTAACAATTGAAAAGCTTTCTCTTCACCCGAGATTGTTACGTTGTGTATGTATGTAAGATTTAATGTCCCTAAAATTAAATTCAGATTTTAAAAAAACCTAAAAGAGACAACGTGGAAAACAATGTAATATGTCTTTCGTGTTAACATAGGGTTAAATGTCACATTACATTGTGTGTAAATAATTAATACAATTTCAAGTGGATCTTAAACATTATGTAAAAAATGGTTTAACCCTTCTTACGCATGTGCTTAAAAGCCAGTTATTAATAAAATAATAAATTCAAGTCAGTTCAATGTAACAGTAACAGGGTTGTTATACATATTACGTCACAAAATTATATATATTTTCAACATTCCTCCCCCATCGTCACAATTTGACATAGACTTAAATTTAAAAATCAATCACACCTCTCAGGTTTTAAATTCCCTAATAAAAAAATTTCTCTTTTACAATACGAGTTACAACGTTCTTCCTTTGAGCAATTGTGTGTATAAAATTAAATTTAATAAAAAATCTACTTACGATACAATATTTATCTGATGCACGAGGACAATCCTTCAGCAACAGATGAGCCGATTGCTCTGAATAGTTAAGGCAAGGCGTAATTGACCCTACGCCATCATTATATTGACCACATTGATAGCATTGTAATGAATTACAAACAATGAATACACATGATAAAATTAAGAAAACTAAGGATGATGCAAATTTGGATGCCATTTTATTTATTAGTTGGGTTTAGTTAATTTTAATAATAAATTTTAATATTAAATTTAATTTTTTTTTAATTTATCGTTGTTTTGTCTAATTTTCTGCGTAATTACGTAATTTATATACAAGAATTTTGATACACAAAATATATTTTTGTCACAAACAGTACACGAACATATTTTCTATAATAAATGATAGAATGATGTTATAACACTGGACTCTGTTAAAAACACTTTCACCCAAAAAAAAACTGTCGTATATTCAGAATTACGTAAATAACACACAGACACACTTTTCTTTCGGAATGTAAATGACAAATTATGTAACCGCTAAAAGAGAAAAATTTCGAAAGATTTAAATAAATTTACTTTATTCAATGCCTTTTTTCCGCATATACGAAAAACAATAACAATTCTATATATGAAAGAAAAACTTTTCCTTTTTTCCCTCTATATATTTAATAAGATTTTTCTCGTATTTCCTCCGCAATATATAATAATGTATGCGGGCTTATCGAATAGTATTTTTGAAAAAAATATTTCCGGTTTTATCGAAAGGAAAAACAGAAATTCTTTTAACGAGAATTGTTACAGATGTAATTTATTACAGATTATATACGTTCGTACCGACAGAATGTTCAACATGAACTGACTTTAATGTTTTCATTTTGACTATCATATTTTCGGAAAATATATTTTCATTTTCTTTTTTGTTTATGAATGAATGTTGAAAAAAGAAGAAAAAAACGCAAAAGTTTAATGAAAATTTGGAACAAAGCTTGAGAGCTTTTTCGATATTTTAAGGGAATCAAACAAATCATAAAAGCTTATGTTAGAGAAAACGAGCATAAAGCTTTTTAATATGGATAAAAATGTGTACTCAATTTTATCCTTTTTATAGAATAAATATTCTTGAATAAAATGTTCGTTATAGGAACTAAAGAAGTAAAAATATTATATAAAAGAAACACACATTTTTTAAATAAAAAAAAATAGTATAACTACACAGCTCAACAAAAAAAACTTTTTTTCTTTGTCCCTTAATTTATTTTATGATTTTTCTATTTATTATGCCCTAAAATAAGGGAAAAGTACATATATTCCGTAAAAAGTTTGTTTTTGTGGTAGTTATGATAGTTAGAAATCCTTTGGATTTCATATGTAGGAACGAAAATATCAAAATTGTACTAAATCTCAAAACTCAAAAGCAAACTTTTTCAGGTCATATATTTTGTGTGTGTATCTTATCGATACGATTTAGTGCGAGTTGCTGACAACACTCCACCTTTGATATAGTCAAAGATATAGTCGTCAATGATAACCATGGTATCAGATAGAAAAAAAAGGGTAAAATGGTCCCTATGCTCCCACGCTTTGGAGTAAAGGACACGATAATGATGATGATGCTGTTGTATGCAATAAAAAAACTATATAGAAAATACTATACAATTAATAATAACTTGTAGTATTTTTTTATTAAATTCCTACTTATGTCCATTTTAGTGAAAGTTGTTTTGAATAATTTTTTTTTGTTTGATAACATTTGAATTGATAATATTACAGAAAAAATGTGAAACAAACTTTTTTAGAATATTTACGAATGTAGTGATATAGGTATATAGAAAAAATCAAATTTTATTTTTCGAAAAAAAAAACTTAAAATTGTTGTGCAAAAAAAAACTCAATAAAATTGAAAATCTTAATTAATTATGGGAATAAGAAATTAAAATATATTATAAAGAAAATAATCTAAATATGAAATGAGGATTGATCGAAAAACACTTTAAATTATTGAGCAAAACAATTTAAAAGTTATTGAGCAAAAGGCAATTAACAAATATAAAGTAAAAAATGTATGCAAGACAAACTAATTTTGAGCAAGAATATGCTCATAATATTGAGTCAAAAAGGAACAAAAATTTTCATAATTCTCATCAAATCAATTAATAAGCTATATTTATGTAAAGAAAAACCCCTCTAAACAGCTGATTTATTGATCACATGGGTTAAACCAAAATTTGGTACAATTTTCTTAGAAACAGAAATCCATTGTTGAAGAAAATAAAATAAATTACATTATGAGATTGATATAATTCAATAGGATATATCCGACCAACCGTAAACAATGTAAATTGTATAAACATTTTTTTTAATATAATTGTTTGTAGCTATATTCACATAAATACCAAAACATTTTGTTATATAAAAAAAATACTTTAATGTTCCAATTGGTATTTTGTAAAACTGTTACATAATTAGTGCCACGTGATTGAGCGATTTAAAATTTTAAATGATTTCTTCTTTTAAAATTACTGCGTGCGTACTGCGTAGTTCGTATCCTAAAACCTCAATTCTCAATTATTTATTAATGTTTATATGTAAAAGAAATAAGAAAAATTTCTATAGACATAAATTTTATTGCATAAAATAAGGTTTGTAGAAAGATATATAGTTTACATCAACGTTTCCTAAACGCATGCCCGCAGGTAGTTTCAAACCCAAATACGTCATCAAATCATTATACAACTATATGATATTGTACCCTCACCAATACATAGACCTCGACATAGACACTAAACAATGTTGGTTTTGTATGTAATTGTGTTTTTGTATATATTTTGAAAATCGAAAAATAATTGTTACTATAAAAAGTTCAATGTTTTCAACATATTTTATGTTTCGGTCAATGAGTCGAGCTATATTTTATATAATAAAATATGACAAATATGAACACGATCGATTAGAATTAATTTGTCCATAATTTATGTTTTTTTGTAATTATTCGCAAAAAGAATTTCGGTTTTAGTCGACATCTTGAAAAATTTTCGTCATTTTTTATTTTTTTTGACATGAAATAAAATGTTATTATGAGATTTTTTGATGAAAATTAAATGTGTATATTATGTTGTGACATACATTGAATGATACACTATATGCTGTTATATTTATATGCCAATTTAAACTAATACTTCATCAGCCTTGAGACAAACTTTTTCTGCAATTTAATTTGTCTATCATAAAAAGTAAAAAAATACTGCGTTTACTTTATATAGAAAATACTAAATATTATAAAAATAACTTTAAAAAACTATTTAACCAATAGTATTATTTCATTTTATGGTTATTAGACAAAGCATATAACTGTATTATATTACGTATAGAAACAAAATAACATAATAATTTTAAAAACATATAATTAAAGGTAATTTAATTTATTTAGAAAAATATGTTTTTTTTTGTATTATTGAAAGTAAACACATATATCTGCAAAAAACAAGCTCTTAAAACAACAACAATTAAAAACTTGTTTTTCAAGAGTGAATATAATTTGCGCCAATTTTTTTTTTTCGTTAAAAATCGTATATGAAAATTTACAATCTTATATAAATACAAATTGTAAACCATCTTATATATTATATTTTAAGATGTTTATTCGCATTTTAAAAATCATATATAAGAAACTCAAAAAACCGTTGTTCAATAATAACATACAAGAAACTTGTCTCCTATATCCATAGTATTATATTGATGCATTGAATGTACCAAAAGTTGTGGTTAGGGCAAGTAAACAACACACTTATATGTGAAATCTTATTGAGATAAAAAAAAAGTTTTACGCAAGTAAAACGTTTAAGTCTTTTTTAAGTTCATATAACAAGTTAAAAATAACCAAACTTGAATAATATTGAGGTTTATAATATAATTTTTATATACACAAATTATACGCGCAAAAAAGAAAATAATGTTTATTATAATTTGTATTATTATTATTAATAATAAAATGTTGTCTGGAGGTGATTATAATGACGACGATATACATTATAATAATATGATTGTCAGTAGCCCCAGTAGAGTTACTTATAATTTAGTATACAGTTTATATTGTAATAATATCTTAAAAATTAAAATTATAATATGCGGTCAAGTGCAGTAGTTAAAATATTTATATATTTTACATACATTGTAACCACTACTATATATACAGGGTGATTCATGGGTACATGCAAAAATGTTAAGGGATTGTAAGAACTCTTAAATGGATAAAAAATCATTTTATAAACGTCCGATTATTCACACCAATATCGAGTTAGAGCAGAATTTTGGACTTTTACTAATATACTTATTATCAATCATATATTTTGAAGTATGTATCTCATCTGTAGTTAATCTCTTTTTTACATATTTGCGAGGTATAAATAATTAGATTTGTTTTGTATACTTGATATGATTGTTCATTGATTAGTAGGGCAACCAAAAATATGATACATCATATTTTAAGACAGACCCATCTGAAGGAAAAGAGTAACATATAAACATGTTTCGTGATATTCTAAACGTTTTAAGCCATACTTGTTAGCGCATATTTTTGCATATTCTATACCAAAACGTATATTTTAGCATATTCATACTATAATCGAAAATTTGTAAGCGCATATTTTCAATTTTTTAGAGATTATGATAAGAGTTTTTTATAGCGCATATTTTTGGTTGCCCTATTGATTTTTGGTTATGTTATATGTTATTTTTGTGTCATATTTTATATTTATAGAAGTAATTTATTATTACTATCTAAACAACTTTTCACATCGTTTATTTGTTTATATGATTAAATGTTCCAATTAATAACACAGTGTTACAGTGATTTTATACTTTTCAAGTGACATAGTGTAAATTGTAGGTCTAGTTGAGAACAATACGGCCTCATATTCAAAAATTTTTAAACCCCCCCAAATTTTCGTTTTACCGTTAGAAAACTGTTTTTTGTGACGTTGCAAAATTAAAGACTTCTAACTCCGCTATTTTTTTTTAACGGTTTAAAAAGTAAAAAGTCCATACTTTTAAAATATGTATATAATTTAGTTATTGTATCAAAACTAAAATACATTTTAGGCGACAGTTTTAAATTTTTGTTTTTTGTTTTTATTTTTTACAGTTTACCGTTATTTTTTAACCACAATCAACTAATAGAGACTCATTTATGTTTTATTTTCTATTATTATTATATATTATATTAGAAACGTCTGAAGTGTAGAATTCTCCGCTCTCAGATCTTCACTAAGTTTTTTAGAAATGTATGAGGTGCTTTCATAAACAAATTTTGTTAAAAACAAAAATATTTCGGATGACGCTTTTAATGTTTCCAGTTTTTAAACTCTCCCCCTTTCGGAAAGGGGTCCAAGCGCCATAAACTCCTGAGAACAAATTGTGTTCATTAGACTTTCTTGTATTTTCTTTCAAAGTTTGGAGGGAATGCGGGAGTCCCAATCATTCTTTTACTATACCTATAGTAGATTGTACTGTTCAGTATTTCAGCCCCTCCGTGCGCTGCAAACTCTTGAAACAAATATTCTTCGGGGAAGTTCTCTCTATCTTCCGTAATTTTTTGGAGAGGATCAGAGTGTATGGTAATTATTCACATTTGCCATTATTAGTATAGACTAGAACAAGAACTATCCGTTTGAAAAATTACAAAGCACCGTAACTTGGACAATTTCTAACAAACAAAATCTTTAAAATTGACTGCACTTAAAGAAAAATTAAACATAAATGGGTTTTTATTTGTTGATTGTGGTAAAAAAAATGGCGGTAAACTTGAAAAAAAAAATAGAAATTATATTTTTTTTAAATATAATAGGCACTTTAGGCACAATATATGCTTGCCGTTCACTTATAATACAGAAATATAATATAAAAACTGTTTTCGACAACTATGGGGATGAGGTTTTTATCGCTATTCCACCATTCGTATAAAATACGTTTCAATTTGGAAAAATTAAGAGCGATTTTTTTTATTAAAAAAAATATATCCGCATCCGCTGATTAAAAAGCGCATCCGCATAGATTGATATTTGCATCCGATCCGCATCCGCCAACCAAAAAAAAAATATCCGCATCAACTTAAAAGCTATGCGGATACCCGCGGATATCCGTGGATATGCAGGTCTCTAGTGTGAATGTTGTTTGAAATTTGAAATCGGATAAAAAATGACGAAGTCAGAAATGTTAAACTGCGTAAAGTCATCTAAAACAGTTTTTTTTTAACGGTAAAACGAAAATTTGGGGGTGTCCAAAAAAATTTAAATATGAGGTCGTGTTTTACTGAATCAGACCTATACAACCTATGCTATGACACTTGAAAAGTATATTCAATTTTTCCGATTTTGTAACACAGTGTAATTTTTAACACAGGCTGCACTATTAAGCAAAATTATTGTAATTTCAACAAATAAATTGAATTTATTCGAAATATATAAGATCAAAAGCAGATAGTGACATATAAAAGCACGTGGTACTTCTTAAATCAACAGCGTAGATTTTAAAATTTAATATTTTTGTGTGTAAGCTAAATCTCATTGATTTTACCGGTAAATTTCTTTCTGTGTAATAATATAATTAACAGAATATATCAAAATAATATAATAATTATACTGATCTTGTTTTTTTTATTTCTATACGAAATAAAATGATTTTTTTAATAAAAAATATTAATAAATTTAATTGAATTCGGCCAATGTCAAGTGACAAGTCACTATAACTAATATACCCAGTTTATCATGTTTTTATAATATACGACACATACGCACCAGGGTTATAAAATGGAAAAGTTTTTTTTAAATTAATTAGTTAATTTTATGTAAGAATATTTTTAAAATTACGTTAAAATTTTTAGTTTTTTTAAGATTTTTATAGAATTATATTTATTACATTCTGACAATAAATTATGAGAATTAAATTAAAACAATCAACCAAAACAAAAACTTGCTGCGCTTACCCTACTTATTTTGCGACTACGTCGGGCAAACGGTCTCACCACCGGTGTATTGTTATTTTGATTAAATTGATATTGTTGCTGTTGTGATTGATAATTACGTAAATTAGATGCTGATGACATTTTTTTGTTGTTTAAATTTAAAATTTATGACTTAAAAATTAATTAATAAGGTACTTTTTTGATCGAAAAATTTGGCATTAAAAAATTGCGCGCAGTCTTTTTTAAATTACATTAAGAAAATTACTAACTTATTTTAATTATATATCACTTTTTTATTTTTATTAATTTTATTATTTATTATTATTTATTTTTATAATTTTAATATTTTTATTAGAACAACATTTTTATATATTAGGAAACATCATGTTGCGAATAAATAAATTCGTTTATAGATTAACCATATAAAATAAGTTTATTATCGATGCGCGACAATTTTATAATAAACTATCTATTGTGAATTCCATAAGCCAATTCAATTTGCAAAAACTAGATAAAATATAATTTTTTATAAAAAAATATTTCACTTTATAAATATATAGTTTCTCATTGATACGATTTTATTATAAATATTTTTATATAATTAGACGGAAAATAAAAGGTATATATGAATTAAATATATAATAAAAATTTATATTGTGAGCTATGAGAATGCAAGTAACTTTTTATATATATTTAATATAGTTAGATACAATTGTTAATATTATTATTGTATATATATATTTATTAGTGTGGCCATTTTTTCTTAAATTGAGTTTGTTTCTAGATCTCGTTAAAACATCGACTTGCTTGAAAACTACTGTAAACATTTTTTTTAGAAAAAACGGACATGATTTAGAGGTCGCTCACCGAGAGGTTTTAGTTTTGTATGGAAAATGTACTATGAAAATTATATTTTTGTTTTTTATTTAATAAGTACCAATATAACTAACTAATGGTATTTATCTTTTAAGACGATTATGAGGTCATTTAATAGATTTGAGTAAAAAATTCTAATTTTTGATCATAGCGAATAACGACTTTAATATATGAAAAAACTGAGAAAACATACTAATACAATATATCAAATTAATTGTTAGCCATGATGAAAATTATATTTTTTTTACTCAAATGACTTAACATTATCCCCGTCTTAAAAGGGAATTATAATTAGTTAGTTTTGTTGGTATACTTATAAAATAAAAACCAAAAGTATAATTTCTACAGTACATTTTTATTGAAATTTCCATATAAAACTAAAACCGCCGTGAGCGACCTCTAAATAATGTGCGATTTTTCTAATTTTTTTATAGTAGTTTTGAAGCATGTCGAACATTTTAAGCCTACGAGAGCTGGAATCGGCTTTAAAAATTTACGTCCTATGTGTCTGGCGGCCAGGTTAATATTTATATATAAATAAAAACCGAAGAATTTCGTTGTTTTTTTATTAAGAATTTATATAATAAACAATATATAGGTATCAATACTTTTATTGAGCTATATACAAGAGGAATATGCACACAGAACGAATTATGGCATTATGAGTAAATTTAACTACAGTATAAGAAATTGAAATATACAGAAATATAATTTTCAGATTCCCATATATGTGAAAAATTTAGTAGACAAAATATTAGGAAATTCTAGTCAGAGAAAGTTTAATTTAATGAGAATCGGCTAGACCTTATGTACTATATCCTTTATATATTTATCAAAGATAAAGTCGTTTAAACTTGTCATCATATTTATATAAAAGAAAAAAAGATAATTATCTGAAAACATTTGTATAGAAGCAATAATATCTTGTTTGCAATTAAAATTACATTCGAATGAAAAATCTTTTTTATAGGATAATTCCTAAACTAGCTATAGCTAGAAAGAAGTCATATATTATATGAGTTTGGATGTATCATAAGCTTGTAATTTACCCTTAATTTTTGTGTTCAATAATATTAATCACTAATAAATATATATATATATATATATATAATTTAAACCAAAAACAAATTAAGAACAGATTAAATCAATGATTCAGCCACTAAATACCGAACATTTTACAAGTTTTCACGAGTTTGTTTTGCAAAATTTAACCTGAAACGACGAATAAATATAAAAAATATAAGAAGCTTGATTTTCTCCCTGGTTATTAATACAAATGCAGGGGGTAACTTTGATGCACGTTGAGCCCTCATCTTATACGATGAAATGATATAATTTTTTTTACTAGCATTGAAAAATGAAATAAAAAGAGGGTGGAAGAATTGCTTTTTTGAATTTTTGAATTGTTATTTTTTAATATTAGAAAAACCAAATGGTAACTTTGGTGCATGTTCCAGAAAAATTGGTTCAAAAAATTTAAATTTTTGTAATTTTATTATTTAAAAAATATTCATACAAAAATCGTGGAATAGTTTTTTCCCAAATTTTATTTTGAAATTTAATTATAAGAATTTTGTCTTTTTTTTTACTATATTTGTAATAGTAGTTCTGCTATTCACCGTTAATCGCTGTTGGTCTGTACTCTGTATCAAGTGGTGTTAATATAGAACTTTGTATTTGAACGTCTTCGAAATTGAATTGTTTTGACACAGAAAATCCGATAAAATAATAAAAATTATTAAAATCAATAATTGTCCTAAATAAATAATATAAAGGAATTATAATTCATTTTTTGATAAGATTATATTATATACATTTAGATTTGATGCATTTGATTCAAAATAGACAAAAGATATGATGAGCTTAAAATGTTTAAATTAATAAATGATTATTATTATTAAGTCTATAATTAAACTATTTATAATTTAATGAATAAACAATCGACATGTTTATATTATCGAATATAATATTATTATTAATCATATAAAGATGTTACAATGAATTTATATATATAGACATTGATAATATTGTTTATTATTATATTATATATAGACATAAATAAAGTACATGACAGATGCAGTTTGTTTCAATAATTATAACAATGAAATTATATAAATCACTATATGACTAATGGACCGAGTCTCGAACTCACAAAAGCTCTTGAACACAAAGAGTAATGACGCATCAGAACAATAAATGAGTGACGTCATAATAATAAAAATACTGAAACAATAGAAACAAATAAAGGTCTACCCTCGGGTCTATACCCCATTTGATTTTTTTCGTCGAATTTTGAATTTGATTTGATTGAATATGATCAATAATATTTAAATTAAATTAAATAATACCTAATAATTTAATATGTCTTGTCAACAATTTTGAAAAAAAAAATATATTTCCTTACGTATAGAAAATGTATAATATACTCACAAAGAAATCAAAAATAATTAAATATTAATTGACATATAATAATCAATATTACTTGTTTTGAATAAATAGAATGACAAGCGTTAACTTCAACGTTCGGCTTTTTCTTAACTATACGCATTTATCAATCAAATCTATCAAAATATGCAAATTAAAACAATTATATATATTGATAATTGTTTTTCCTCAAAAAGTCATTATATATTATAAGTAAAGAGATTTTCTAGATGTAATAATTTCTTTACTAAACATAAATAATATATATAGACAAGATTTACTATTATACCTGCTAGAAAAATTCTAACTTTATAGAATGTATCTTCGTTAATTTGTTTCAATAATTCGTTTAAAATGTTAACCAAATATTAATAGTTTGATCAAAATTTTTTAAACATTTGGTTCCATATATTCAATAATTTGTTCAAATCTTAATAAATGTGGACCACATTATTTAATATGTGATCAACACTATTGGTAATTTGGTCAAAATTGCAATAACTGATTCAAAATTTCTAAAAAATGTATCAACAAATATTGGTATAAATTTGCACCAAATATTTTTAATTCAAAAATCAAAATGTAACTAATTGGTTTAAAATCTTTAGTAATTTGTCTATATATCGGTAAATTTAGACAAAATATTCAATAAGTCAAAATCAAAATCTTTGACAATTTATTCGAATCGTATAGTAAATTTGGGACAAAAGATTAATTAAATTATTCAAAACTTTAAGTTTGTTTAAAATTTTGTTCAAATCTTATTAATTTATAACAAATTATTTAATAATTCGTTAAAATTCTTCAATAAGTTGTTCAACATTTTATTTGTTCAAAATCTTTAATAATTTGTCTACAATCTTCAAAAATTTGTTCAAATCTTCAATGATTTTATCAAAATATTTTGTAATTTGTAAACAAATTTTTAATTTAAACAAAACTTTTTCAAAATATTTTAAAATTTGTGAAAAATATCGTGATTGAATCATCTGCTATTTCTATTATTATATCTGTGATAAAATGTTAAATAATTTGTTTATACATTTCTGAGAATTATATTTTCTAAAAAAATGTATGGGATTTTTTTTAAATAAATTTCCCTCTTGAATGGGGTTTCCTTTCATACATTGATCACCAAAATAATTGTTTCGATTCGCTTTTGTTGTGCAACATTGACAAATAATTGATTTATAAAGAATACAATTAATGTGTCATGTCATATCAACATAAATCATATTATACAAAATTTAAGACATTATCTATAATATCAACAACCTAACCTTATGGAAATCATTTAGATATCATTTCAAAAAATGGAAATCATTTAAAAAAAGTGGAAATCAATTCAAAAAATGGAAATTTTTGAAATTTGGAAATCAGTGGGACATACAATTTTTCATAGTGGTTAACCCCTCGTATAATATAGTCTTTCTTTGTAAGTTTGTACATAGACATCATTTTATCCATATCTTAAAAATGACTATATAGAGCACCGTATAATTTAAAAAAAATAATTAAAATATACTAGCTGTACCGGACGTGCTCGGCAACGCCCAATATTTTTTTTTTAATTATCATTTTAGTGTTGAATTAAATGTAATTTTCTGACTTAGAATTGGTGTTTAGGCATTTAGAATTAATCATTTTGATTACTTTAAACTATCCAATACCTAATATACATCATCATTATCATCTTTTACTCCAAAGTGAGGAAGCATTTAGAATATGGGGTCCATTTAAAACATGTTTTCTATATTTAATCGGTTTTATATTAATTTAGTTATCCGATGCAGTATATGGTTTCAGTTTCTTTGAAACATCATCAGGCTATCAGCTCGAATACTAACATTTCTATGTATATATAACCTAATTCCTGAATAAACTATTTTTATTTTTTATTTATTATTTATTTATTCTTTGATAATTTACAATATTATATAATATTTTTCCAAGTTTATAAATTTCATTTTATTATAAAACTATATAAATGTTTGCCTACATTTTTGACATATAATTATTCTATATAGAATAGATAGATGCACGATATCAAATATTTACTATTTGTTTTATATATGAGATTAATATTTAATTAATTTATAAATATTTACGCTTGTAAATCACAACAAACTATAAATATATTTTGTGTAGAATATGAACAAATATAATCGCATAACAAATATTTTTGATAAATTGTATCTTTAATTCCATTATATAGATTGATTGTTTGTTTATTTTCTTTATAACTAGTACATATATAATAGATAATGGTGCAGTGTTTTATAATAAATTAAATTAATTCAATCTATATATTATAGTTATTGTATAATCCAAGATCATAAAATTGAGAAACTCGAACTATTTAATATATAGGAAGTATAGACGAATACGTATAAAACTGAATTCTTTTTACATCATAATTGATTTAAAAATCAATCAAACTTATCTACAAAATTTGTCTATACGTTTTGACAACCCTCTGTCTCAGATTTAAAAAAATATATATATTTAAATCAAACAAGAGAGCAACATTAAACCGTATAGAGGGCGTTGATTGCATGTAATTATGAAGTAAAATAGATGGCGCTGTTTTTTTTATTCATACCTGCCCTGCATGGACAATATGTTGCATCATTATAATAAATGTAATAATCGATATAACGATAGCATATCCAAATTAAAAAAAAAATACATATAGCCGAAAATGAACTTTTACGCTCAATATATTATATTGTAATATAATATAATATCTAAAAATCGTAGATACAATTTGAAACTATATAACTTATATGAGAATAAAAATCACAATTACCAATTAATAAATATTCTTATGTACAAAGTAAAACTAAATTTTATTTTTCTCGATCTTTCGTCAACAACTTTGTTGTCAATATTGATAAAAAGTTTATTTTTTTAACAACCACAAAACTATAAACTTTTAAATATTTTATGATTAAAGATAAAAAACAAAAATTCACTAATAAAATACAAAGTCTTCATCGAGAGATGAAAATATGACGATGTGTGTATACAACAGCAAGTGACGTGATTATTTTTTTTGTGATCACACAAGGTTTAAGCCGGTTTATTTTTAGACATTTTTTTTTTGTAGGAAAGTGTCAATCGCACAATTTTATTCAAAACACTTTATTAAACAATTTATTTAAAAAATTACAAATTTCTTTTAAATCTTATAATTTTATCAATATGCAATAGTGCGAATTATTCCACTGCTAAAACAAAAATCACTTTTAAAACATACAAAAAAGTCTCTTCACAATATCAATAGCTCAGCGATTTTTTTATATTTACACTCGCGGAATTGTTCTCTGTTACTAAAGTGATTTGTATGAAAATTGTTTGCTTTATAATAATTATTTTAGTAATTTCATTTTATTACTATAATTATAAAACATTTTGTATTTAAATACAAATATAGGTACGTGTATATTTGATTCAAAAATAAAAAAAATACAAATGAAAATTTAAAATAAATTAATGAAAATACAAATGAAAATTGAAAATGAAACAAAGAAAATCTGTATAGCCTTATCGTCTCCCCACAAACACCTCGCGTATTTTGTCTAACTAACTAAATGTGCGAGAATATTTTTAAGTCGTTTTTATAAATATTTGCATGCAATTTATACGCTCTCGATCTTATAAGATCATTAAAACATTCGAGCAATAGATGTTTGCATATAGGAGGTATATTTGAATAAAATATTATAAATCGATATATAAGTTCATTTTTGGCTAACTGATCAAAAAACTAAAATTGTTTATTTTGAAAACTTGAATAATCGGACTAGCGGTCGTTATGGAAAGGGATCTGTTATTTCAATAAAATAGATCCCTTTCCCCAACGACCGCTAGTGCGATTATTCAAGTTTTCAAAATAAATACGGTATATAATCTTATGTGTATATATAGGGTAAATATTTTATTGAAGCAATTTTGGAGCTGAAAATTATGCAGCTCCTCGTATATAGTCAGCTTTAGATAATATATGCCAATTTTTTGTTTTTCACACCTAAAACCCCCGTGAGCACGACATACCGAGGACCTGCAGAAGAACTAGAAAATTTTCATTTTTTACCTGTTTTTAGATATTTCTTTTCAAAAAATTTCGCTTCGTAGATAGACAAAAATGAACTTTGTGCATATTACTTTATATATTATTCGAAAAATATTAAATTGAAATTTTATCAAAAATATAATCTCCATAGGTAGTTATAATATTTGAGAAGTATATTTTTTTATATTATAATAAATGCAATTTAAACAAAAACAAAATGCTAATATAAACAATTTTGTTTGTTTTTTTTTAGGTTTGTTATCGTAATGCGGTTTTTGTTATTATATATAATATTTATAAATTATACATACACCTATATGTATATAGTTATAGGTTTGCACATTTTAAAATAATAATAATTAATCATTTTAATAAAACTATATATATAGGAAGAAGCCCTTACAATAAATTAACGGAGATTCATTTGCACAGGGTATATAAGCTCTGCAGTCTGTATAGCTATGCAAGAAAATAAGTAATATAAATTATACAGCAATTTTCAGTAATTAGAATTTAAGATAATTTTAATTTTAGTTAATAAATTATAAGGTACAAATGAATAACAGTCTCACTGCTTAATACTCTGATATTCTTATCATTTCGGTTAAAAATCGCTTAGTTTGCATTTTTTATATAGCAGCTGATACAATTTTTATTTTTTAAATAATTTTGTATGACGTCGATTTTGAATTATATAATTAATTTATTCATAAACGAAAGACGAGACTATAATATAAAAATATATACAAATATACAATTCAGCTTTTAGCTCTATAAATATATGAATTCTCTCTTGAAATTAATTATTTATTTTTATAGTTTCGATTTTGCATACTATATTAGCTAAACAGCTTAAGCTGAGATAATCTCAGCGGCAAAATAATAATAAATCTAATTAAAGTGTAGTATTAGCATTAGATTAGAGTATATATACACATAAATGCACGCAGGAATTTCTTAGAAATGTGGCGCGAGAATGTATTTTGTAAAGCTTGTATATAAAATAATTATATATACCTATGGAGCAAAAAATAATTAAAAATAAAAACAAGAGATATGTTTTATTATATTAGTTGTTGGGTTTACAATTTAAAATACTCGGTAACTCTTTATATATAAACAACAAAATTAAACAATATAGCATTTGCCACTTATATGCACTTTTATTGCGAAAAACACTGCAACATTTAGTCAAAAGAAAATCTTAACTGATGCAGCGATGATGAAAAATTGGAAAATCTTTTTGTATGATGGGTGTGTGGGGGTTTTCAGGTTTTCTTGATCCGAACAAAGTATATAAGTATTATATTTTTAAGCAAAAAGAAAATGCCTGTAGTAAATAAAAAAGAAAAAAATGTCTTCTATATAAATCTATATGGCACACAGGCCATAAGCCTTTCTTTGTTTTTGATTAATATATTTTCAATGTGCGAGAATATTCAACTCTTTTTATATAAAATAATAAAAAACATTGCTTTGTTGCCATATTATTTAAATTAAATTCGTTCTTATATTTTTTATAAAATGTATGTTTATCATATAAAAAATAAAACAATCATATTAAAATGCATTCTAATGTATTGCTCTTAAAATGTATAACGTTGTGACTAATACTTTTTCAAAAAGTATTACATTTTGTCATCATACTGAGAATACTTTTAAGAATTTCTATATGCAAACGTATAGGGCAACTTTACAAAATTACATTTATGTACATAACAAAGTGCAACACAAAAAACTTAAACACTTAAAACTTCAGTTTCTGGGCGTGCCCACCCAAACTAGTAAAACCCTTTTTGGGTTTTGATATAGTTTTGTTTAAAATTTTGTCAATATAAACTTTTTTGCTCGAGATTCGGCTATATCTCGTAAATTGTAGAGAATTTCTCAATTCATTAATCAGACGAAATATTTTTCACACTAAAATACACAACTTTTGTGAACATGCCGAGTCCAGATTTTCACTCTTTTGTGAGGTTTTTAGACAAATAAGCTCGAAAAAATTAATTTTGTTAATAAAACCTCCCGGAAGGGTGAAAATATGACATTGATATGTTTACAAAAGTTGTGTACTGTAGTGTGTTACGAGATATAGCCGTGCAAAACCAAATCTTGAGCAAAAAGTTGATAATACCTGACATAACAAACAATTTCGAACTAAACTATGATTAGGTTTTCATAGTTTAGTTCGAAATATAGGATTTTGCATGTTTGGATGCACACTTCCAAAAACTGAAGTCAGAAAAATTTGTTTACATACGATGACTTCGAACATGTTGCACTGTGTAATTAAAGTTTTCTTTTAATTTTTTTTTTGATAAAAATAAAAAAAAATATTCATGCTAATACTTACGAACTACGATCTATCGGTTTATATGAATTTTAAAGTTGTCTAAAAAATATAAACTTACCTAAAAAAGAAAGAAAAATAAATTTAGTTAAACAAAATGATTTATTATATTATATAACATTATCAAATTTAAAATTAATTTTATATAGATATTATTTCAAGTTTAATTTTTGTATAATGTTGTTATAGAACTCTGTCTATATATTAAGTTTTTGGGAGTTTTTCATAACATATTGAATTTCTCTAAAAATTAGCAGCAAAATAGCAATATTATTTCTTCCACATTTGACTATTTGCATTGCAGTCAAATGCTATTTTGTATAGTTGTACACTTTGAGCTGCTGAATCCAAAAAAAGAACCTTTTGGGTAATAAGGTGATCTACACCTTTCAAGCAGTAATTAAAAAATGCATCTATATATATCAAAACTTCGATTTTTACTATTTAAATCTTTAAATATTCGAATTCTACCAAAAATTGAAATTTGAACCGAAATATTTGGATTATTTGGATTCAGCGGACAAAAATTGAATAATTACGTCGACCTTGGTGCAAATCGACATTTTTGTATCATAATATTTGAATATGTAATATCGTTATGGGCAAATGCTGATGACCAGTATATGTAGTAGTCACATATTATAGTTTTCTTTTAAATTTATTGAAATTTTTCTGCGTAAGTTTTTCGTTTTTATCAAAATCATATATATGAGTTTAAACTTGAAATCCCCATTTGTATAAGAAACTAATCTATACAAAATATTGTGAATTGAGATAAAATTCTATATATAAATCTCTAAAAAATTATTGTATAACCTTTGAAATACATTACAAATCATTTCAAGAGACTCTATTAACGCTGTATTCAGCTAGAATTTCTGCATATTCAGAACCCGCGAACATTACTTCAGAAGAAATTGGATATATAATTAAGATACTTCAAAAAAAAAATGTTATTGATTAAATAGGCTGCCCTTGATGTTTATATTATATATATAATAAATAATTGATAATTTAAAAAAAAGAATTAGGCCATCGATTTATAGATATATATATATATATATATATATATAATGTTCTGTACATTATCCGCAGACACTAAATAAGCGCTATTTAACAACATTTTGTACAAATATAAAGTCAAAAGATGATAACAAAAAACACCTTGAGCTGTATACGCATTCAAAATTTCAATATATAAAATATTTCTTTATAATATTTGTCGTAATAATTACTAATGCCATTTATACTTAGAGATTTTAACTATATGAAGATATTTAAAAAAAATGTCTTATTTCAGCTAATTTAAGGAAAGAAATGTCGATTTCTATTCTAGTGTCCTCTTCACAATAAGAAATCGTGGTTCATTTTTTTTAAATCAACAGACTTTTCTTCTAACTGGTCGAGATTTAAAATTATATACGGACAGGACTTTTTTAAATAGTTATTATATCAATTAACTTTGATGATGATTTAACGACTGTTTTTCAATTAACTATGTTCAGTTGTACATAACTAAAAATAATCCATAAGATAGCCTCCAATATATCTAAAATATCAGATATAACTGAGAGATTGGGGTATATGAGCATGAATAAACATCTAGCAGCGATCACCCAGTAGAAGTACCGCATATATACGGTACACTAATGATTTATAAAAAAATTAGGAAAAGTAAAATATTGAACTTTGGTTACACTTAAAATTTTAGATCAAACATTTTTATCTAGTGTATCGAATTAGGACATATTTGGAAAAAAAAACTATAAATAAATATACATTAAACTCCAATGTGGTCATATTAAAATTAAAATATTTGTAACAAGTGCAAGTCTAAAAAATGTTCAATAATCTTTTCTTGAACACAAAAACTCATTTATATTTCTATAAATACAAAATATAAATATGATATAACCTAACCTGCATTTTTCATATATATAGAAAAAATCCTAATTTTCCAACGTATATAATTATAATATAGTCCAACTGGTCTAGCTGCACAAATACATAAAATGTCGTAAAAGTAATCCTTTTATAATATATTTGTATATGCTCAATATCAACTTTTCACTATTCCAAAAGCCATGTCCGTTTTGCCGCTACAACTTTGTAAAGCTTTTTACACAAATATATCGACCAAATGAATATAATCTTATCCGTTCAGATCTAATCAATTGTCAATACTAACTAGAGCAACATTTTTATCGTTCGACACATAACAAGTTTAGATGAAATGAAAAAACCCCAACAATTTCATATAAATTCTAACAAAATGGATGGTTATTATCTTTTAAGTCAATATCATTTTATAATAATACAATATATTTATTAAATATATATAAATTATATATCAAGATATCATACAGATAATATAAACCACGAGATATTTTTAAATTATCTAAAAATGAGGTAAAAATTTGCACTTAATTTTTGATATAATTACGATTAATCAGTATAGCGCTTTTTTGGAGGGGGCGTAACGCGTAAGTTTGAAATGTCTCTTTAAACTTATTTTCCATTTTTTTTCTAATTAGTTTTCCCACCCGTTTAATTTTAAAGCTCTCTAATAGCGATATTCAAAGCCTACACCAGCTAACAGACTGTTATGACTCAGCCTCATTTTTTAATATAACGCACCTGAATAAATTTTATAAATTTGTTTGATAGCCAATAAGCCTCTTCAATAGAATCTTTTAACTATACTTATACTATAATATATATAATATATTCTTGAAAATACAACCCATCAACCATTTTTTAATTAAATTGTATATACGTAACATTAGCGTATAATTCAAGTGCCAACTGCATGCCATAATACACTGACATCACCAACTCAAAGGCTACGTGCAAAGTACAAATATTTGTATGTGAAAAATCAATGAAATCGAGAGAAAAATGCACACACATTTTTACCATTTCCCAACATATTATGCATACACCCCGTCAACCATTTTGAAAACATTGCACGTAAGTTGCATGCGTTGTTTCCTTTGTACGAATTTTAAATGCAAATTATGTGCAATTTTCAAAATTGCTTTGCGAGATTTATGCATATATTGGGATATGGGAAAATTGTGTGTTAATTTTTTCTTAATTTTATTGATTTTGCGTGCAATTTACATATAATTTCTTTGAAATGTTTTTAGACGATTTTGATGTATTAGTTTACACTTGAATTATTACGTAAAAACACACGATTTTGATTATAAAGTCCTCATCTTAACAAAAGTCTTGCTTTTTCAAAACAAAAATAATTAAAACGCCACTGAACTTATCATCGCAGTTATAATATAATAATTATAACATCGTTCTATATATGCTTCAACATATTTTTTTTTGGCAAATTTGTTAATCGCCATAATAATTGGCGTAAATTGACAATGTCAATAATAAACAAAATAATTTCATTATAATTATTGACTCTTATGATTATTTGATTTTGTATATTTTTGTGATTGTTTATTTATATACCTAGGCATATACCTGTTTATTATTAGAGAGATTTTGGATCTGTTATTTAAAACTTTGATAAATTTTTTTAAATATTTGTAACATCGTTTGATTGGTGGATATGTTTAGATTTTTAAATATTTGCAGAATTAATTTGATCCGAAATTTTTATATATTGTGTATTTTGTTATATATTTTAAATCTGCTGATGGCAATCAAGTTGCGATAAAGCTGATATAGATATGGCGTGGTGGTTGATGCGAGTATCCAAGCCAGTTGGTATATATTTCATTGTATAAATTGGAGGTAAATGTTAATTAAACAATAAACTTAAATGATTTATAAAGTTATAATTTTAGTCGTGAATATTAACTGCAATATATTAAATATTGAAAGTGATTTGGTTTAATTTGCGGTTATATAAATATGGGTGAAATTACTGGAATTCTATTGCTATAAATGAAATTTTAATAAGGTATACCTATAATAAAGTTCTTATAATTATGCTTTCTGATTTTCCAGGTTTTCGTAGAAATATATATATTATCTTGATAACTACAGAAAATTTATATCTCTGAGGTACCACAGACACATTTCATTCAAAGGTTTTTGTAACGAGTTTTCATTTCACCTGCGTATAATTTGAGAGGTATATAAGCTTTTGATTTTCGCATCAAACGTGCTTAAATATTTGTGTCTATAGTTTTTTGTTTTTATCGCAACGTTATAATTAATTTATCTCGAGCGAAATGTATATACCTATATATAGGCAATAGGCATATATACGATAAACCTATATATAATATATAAATTAATTAAAACCACTTATTTCCAGCGATTTTCTTTGGATAAATTAGCAAACTTGCGATCGAACTTCAATTTTAATTGAATACATGATATTATTTTTAGCTCTATATGTAAGACGATATTATAAAAATAGAATTTTACTAAAACGCGTGACTATATATAGAGATTTTTACCCATTAGCACTTCAGATTTTGATTATTTTTATTTATTAAAAATAAGCAATAAGAAAATCGAAATATTGATTTTTTTAAACACAGAATTTATGTGCGAATTGTGTCATATTTAATTCATCATCATCATCATCATCGTGTCCTTTACTCCAAAGCGAGGGAGCATAGGGACCATTTTTACCCTTTTTCTAT
>JANSTW010045569.1:0-13522 GCA_027564275.1 Diadocidia ferruginosa
CAGTTTAAGACAAGAGACCTCCATCTTGGTTTTTTTGTTGTAAACTTCGATAAAACTAATAGAGAAAATTGTAGTTTTTAATGTTTAAAGATAGTAAAAGCAGCCTTCCAGTTATACTGGGTGCTCTCGGACCGATTTTTTTTAAAATAAAATAAGGTGTTGGCGAGAAATTTTTTATTAAAGAAAATAAGTTGTTCAATATTGTGTCTATCTTTAATCTACACAATCCCACGCCTTTTACATTATATAGGTAAATAAATTTGTATAAGAAATGTGTGTATTATTATTATTTTATCCAAAACAAAAATGCGTAAATTCAAAAATATATTATTATATGTTTTCCTTCCGAAGAAAATAGAAAACCATATAATTGGAAAAACTTTTATGTAACAACGCATAAAATATGTTTATATTTGGGTTTTCTATATATGTAAATATGTTGCTTGGTAACGCGTTTACGTATATATTAATTTTTCATATATTTATATTTGTATACTGCAAGGACTGTTGTAGCGACTGCCTACTTAAATATTATTAAATATTAAAATTGTTATCCTTATTATAATAATTCTTTATTATTATAATACAAGTAAAATGTGTATACATAAAGAACAAGCAGAAAAAAACACGAAATTCGTTTGAAAATATATAAAAACAAATTGTTATTCCATAAAATAAGCGCAAAAGTTTCTCTATTTTTAATACAAGAAAAAATATTCTACATTTTCAGCCATGTAAAATGTTTTTTTTTCTGTTTTATTTTCTAAAAAATTACGACAAAATAACAATAATCGTTATCTCGCTGTTACAGCGTTAGCTTGAGACATATTATTTTTATTATTATTAAACTACGTATAGCTAGGGTTACCAAATACAACCGACTCGAAAAGAGAACATAAAAGTAATTTGAAAACCCACCCCAAGACTAAGGGGGCGGTTGAGCTTCTGCAGAAGTTTTATCAATGTAAACGAAGTATTAGTTTGTTTTTATTGTATAGGTTAAACAAACTTAATACTATATATTTTTCGGTCGAAAAAATCTAAAACTGAATACTATTTCTATTGCTTAATAATTTTTTAAACTAAAATTGCCGCGCAGCGAAATTTTATGTAAAATAATACCAAAAATAAAAAAAATCATTGTTTTCATTTGAAAAACAAACCAATTTATAAAAAAATAGTAAGTACCTAAGAACATACCAAATTATGGAAATATTCTACCGTTGATGTTTTTAAAAAGAGATTTACACCGTCAGTCCATTTTCACAACCTAAACAGAAAATTCGTTCCACATTTGTATAATGCCCTGGAATAGCAAATGCAAAACTAGAAAATTAAAAAAGTTCACTATTCTGTTCATTAATTATTATAATAATTAATTATAGGCATAAGGTCGTAAAAAATTCTTCGTTAGTGACTTTTAGGAACTCTTTTATTAAAAGTTATTAAATTGTTTGTAAATTTGTTTTGTAAATAAAACGTTTGTGCACTGATCATAGAAAAAATTAGACAAATTAACCAAAAGATAAAAAGAGATCAACAGATCTATAAAAAGAGAACACATTCACGCTTATGCAAAAAAGAGGACACGCTTTTGGGACCCTAAATAGAGAACATGTTCTCTTTAAAGAGGACACTTGGTAACCCTACGTATAGCTAAAGATTATATTAAAATAATTATATTGGATATGATAGAATCTTATATGAAGAAACAAATACACGACTAAATATATTGAATTTTTATTCAAATTTAATTTTAACAAGTTTCTAGACCTACAGTAGTTTGTTGTAGGTCTGGGTAGTGGGTACCTATATCTATGAATGAACTTCGTTTCTATAAAACCAGAAATTCTTGATTGTAAAGATTTTTTTCTATAGATATGCGAGTTTTTTTTCCTTCATTCACATTTTAAATTTGTACATATTTTTTAGTATATATTTCAATTAATTTCATTTGGGCCTTTAAAGTCTAAATGGACTACTTGCTACTAATACTTACCTACAACACAGTGTTAGTCTGAGCCTCGTTTAACATCTGCCGCCAGGTGGACCTTTTCACCGCCAACGCCCTTCAATTGACTACTCCAAGAGTTCTTAAATCAGCTGCGTCAGTGGTTCTTTCCATCTAAAACGCGGTCGCCTTCTAGTTCACTTCTACTCTGGAATAAAATTGACTGGCTTGGCAGGTGACTTTCCATTTGTAGAACTTGTCCCATCCAACGTGTAGTCTATTGGTTTTATTGAAATGCACTATATCTTTGGAATGCTAAGACTGTCAACCTCCTGGTGGTGCACCCTGAAAACAAACATTGAGTCAGAACGGTCAGGATAGCAATGGAAACATGGTAAACTTCTGTATAACGTATAATGTTTGGTTGTAGTCTATAAAGAAGCGTTAGATGTAGTCAGATGCAATTCCTATTTTTTATACCACGATGAATGTACACATTAAGATTAAACTAACCATTTAGTCTATATACATCGGTTTCATAAATATTTTTGAATTATTTTATTGTAGAAAAAATCATCAAACTGAAACAGTTGGTTTGCTGCTAAGTAAAAATGTTAAGCAATATATGATGGACTGAAAACCGATATCCGACAGGATCATAACTGTACGATTTAGAATAAAAGCTAGATCTTTTACATTTATTCAAGCCTATGAACCAACAGAGCAAGCATCTTTAGACGAGAAGAATGCATTTTTTGACCAGCTCAATATTACGCTTTTAAATGTTAAGAAGTCGGACATCGTTATCTTGATGGGAGATATGACTGCGAAAGTTAGAAGCAACAATACGAATTGGGAATCTGTTTTGGGAAAACAAGGACTTGGTAGTTGGTGTTATGAACGAGAATGGAGAAATGTATGCCAAATTCCGCGTCAGCAATAACCTAGCAAAATATTTCCTCACTTAGACGTACTTAAAGCAACATGGATTTCACCAGACGGTAGAACAAAAGTCCAAATAGACCACATCGCTATAGCGCAGAAGGTGGAGAACTTCATTACTCGACGTCCGGTGTCGCAGGGGCGCCGATGTTTTTTGCGATCACCACCTTTTAGTTGGATCATTCAAAGACAGATATGGAGACGAAGTTACGCCAACTTGTAAATAAATAATAATAATAATAAAAAGACAAAACTGCTTCGTCTGGGTATAACAACACCTTGTACCCTTTCCATCGACAGCGAACAAATAGATGAGGTAGAGAGTTTCCAATATCTAGAAAGCTATATATTTCAAGAGACGGCGAAGCCGAAACAGACATAAAGAGCCGAATTCAAAAAGCTCGGCAAGCTTTCGGAATGTTAAACAACATTTGGCTGTCCTCACAGATCTTAAAAAACTTAAAAATTAGAGTATTTAAGACAAATTGTCGTTCCATTTTGTTATATGGTTGCGAAACTTGGAAAATGGCCAACTCCATGGCCAACTCTATGAATTTTTAAACCAGGGTCTGTGGAGTGAAACTGGTGTTGAAAAAATTATAGCAATAATAAGGCGAAGAAAGTGGAACTGAATTAGGCATACTCTGCGAAAACCGTATGGAGACATAGCGAAAGTGGCGCTACAATGGAACCCGCAAGGTAAACGCAGACTTACAAGAAACAGAGTGCGATGGCGGACATTTGCGGATGCTGTATGCTCCCACGTCAAGGAGTAACAGAGAAGATGATAATCATGATGATATCTTGTTGACTTTATAGAGCTTTAAGTTCATGATGTTATTTTCTACGCAACAATCCGTTTTCGTTTTCAGGCCCAAAAATAGTGCGTAGAACTTTTTGTTCGAACACCCGTAAACTCATCATAGCATTCTAGGACATGCACTTTGCTTTGGATCCATATTATGTCACTACGGGTCCAATCAGCGATCAACAAACCCTACACTTTAGATTTCGACACAATGTTTTCGTTCTTTGAATTGTTTGTATACCAAAAAGACTTCGATTTCCCGTTGTATTTCTTCGTCTAACTTCCCCTAATACGGTTTTTGTGGTATTGACCAAAAATGCTAGGTATTTATCCAACACATCAACACATTTTCCTCCTAAAGTAACTGTTTGGTTCGTACAATTTCTTTCTAAATCTGACACCATCAACTTATAGTTTTATTCTCATATACATTAATACCAAGCGGTTTCGCCCCACTTTCTAACTCCGCAAAAGCAGTCCTTAGAGCAATTAAATTTTTTCCAACTATGTCAACATCGTCGCATATGCCAGAAGTTGACATGATTTTGTATAAATATAGTACTGTTTGTATTGACCTCCATGTTTCTCATTGCTTTTTCAAGAACAATATTAAACAGAAGAGTCGCCAACGGGTTAACTTGTCGTAAATCTGCAGTCGTCTCAAAGTATTTTGAAGTCTTGCACCTGACTCTAACCTGTGACTTCATATCTGACAATGTCAATTTGGTTAAGCTTATTTGTTTAGACGGAAAACCAAATTCCGCCATAATTTGCCATAATATTGTTGTCGGTTGATACTGTCATAATAACACACTAATCTATGAATCAAACAACATGTTTAAAATTTTGAATAAATGTAATCAGAAAGTTCTAGATCTACTAAAAAAATGCTAAAAATTATGTAATTTCATCGTGCAATTCTACATGACAACTGGAATTTTGACTATTTCGAACAATATTTTTTTCAGGACGAAAATTCATGTGATTGACGAATTTGTTCGACCTCAAAAATGTATTAACTAGACTACTTTTTTGCAAGACTATGTTTTTAAGAATAGCAGATTTTTTTTTTAAAGTACCCGAAAAATCGGAGTCAATAAAAAATTTCTGGGCGCTCTAATGTACATAACTGATTGTCAATGACTTTGCTGTTTTGCTATCAAATGTATAGAAAAGAAATTTGTCACTATTCTCTAAAGTCTAAACTCTAAATTAACAGCTTAACACAATGGAATGTGTATCTGGTAAAAATTTACTTTATTAATATTTCTGAACTACTATACCTACTACTACAATAAATCTATATAAACTCATTAATTAAATTGTTCTACAAAATGCGGAGTCGCAATCCTCTTCTATTTAAATCTTTTTTTTTTTGATACGCAAAAATAAACAAGCCATTACAATATTATCAAAGTTAAACAACAATTCTAACATTCTGTAGTCTAATAAAATGTTGAAACGATAAAACATTTTGTACATTTTATGTTTTATAGACATTTTCCGTTAAAGCACATGCGATTGTCTAGATTGAAAGTACATATTTATTTGTCACGCGATGCGTTCGAATTGTATAGTCGACCGACAGCAATATAGATAGATATAGAGAACATTTTTAGCAATAACTATTACCCGGTAGCTATAATATGTAGAGGTTTAGATTAAAGCATAGTTTTATCGGGGTTATATATATATATATATTTCAAGCGTTCAAACTCGTAAAATTCGTAGGTCCTATTTTGTTTATGATTTTTGAGGGTGGCGGTAAATGGGATGCGTGACATGACATAATGTTCAAAGACTAAACTTCATCTAAATTATGTCATGTATAATTTATAATTTAAAAATTTAGGAACAGGCTAATCAATCAACCAAAAGTAAATATTTTTCAATATTATGTAGCTCCAGCTCAGTGGCGTCAATTCAGCCAAATTTTGGGGAAAGGGCAAAATTTTTTTAGATGTTTTGAATAAACCTATAAACTAAATAGACACTATAAAGTTCATCATTATGAAATTGCCGCACAGCAAAACTTTTAGAAAGAAATATCGAAAAATACAGAATCGAATGCTAAAAATCAACTTGCAATGTATATTTTTTAAAATAAATATAAGTTAATAATTTAAAATATAGGAACCGGCTATTCGGTCTACAGTATAATAATAACCAGTAGTAGCTTTTAAAAATTTGACTTACGATTTTATTTTTCTAATTTAAATGAACTTGATTTCATTGTAGAGGTAAAATTCTGTTGAGAGGATGGCCGACAATATTTTTAGTTCATTGTAGAGGCAGAATTCTGTTTGAGAAGATAGTCGACAATTTAGTAATAAACTTTGCGATTTGCAATGACTTTGTATAGATTAGATTTTGATTCCGTCAACGATTGGCTACAGTGACAGGCCAGCAAGACGAGCTAGACCACAATTAGCAAAAAAAATGTCGTTTTGATACCACGTAAACGAGAACCTTGTAAAAGAAAACTAGAAATTATATCCACCTTGTGGAATTAAGGAAACCCAAAAGCTCCCTGATCTCCGCGACAGCCAGCTGAGCCAGGTCCGTTAGTATGTGATTACCCAGAAAACGAAATCTAGCCCCACAAAAGGCAAAACAATCACAAAGAAAGTATTCTATTGTATCCGGTTCGTCCACAGCAGAAACAGCTGCGACATAGCTCGTTGTGTGGGATGCCTAGTCTGGCTGCATGGACGCCGATGGCCCAGTGTTCAGAGAGAATCGCAGCAAGTCTTGAAATATTCAAACGAGACAGAGACACAGGTGCATCTGTTCTCTTTTAATTGTACGAAGGTTAGATCAGCCTAGCTCTACGACAAGAGATTGTTCTACCACAGTGCAAGTCCGCTAATTTCAAGAAATGCAATTTAATGCATTCCTTGAGTAAGCTTAAGAAAGGAAGAACTTCCCAAACTAGATCACTATCAAAGGATTAACCAGGTACACGCCAGCAAAATAGCAAGAACTTCAGCTTGAAAGACGCTCGCTAGGTTTGGAAAATACCAGAACCAACTCCACATTCCATCTTTGAACCGCCAGTAAAAATCACCAAGTCGTATTCACTAAGTGGATTGCACTAAGCCCACTGCTCTCTGAATGAAAATTTGGTGTGAAAAATGTTGTTCAGTTCTAATATAGGGACCATATAGTCTGTCCTCGTATTAGAGATATTTTTAACTAGCGAAAGAATACTGCTGTGTCTATAGTGTCTACCAGACCAATATTCAGATTTTCTAATTCCAACAGCATAACAGCTAGCCATACATTTAATGTGAATGTGAATACTTTTGTATTATTATAGGCTCTAGCTTTAGCCTGAGCCTGTGGTTCTAGCTTTCGCCAGAACAGTTTAACAAGAGTGTATTTATTCCTATACTGACAAGAGTTTGCACTATTTCTAGGCTAACCTTGTCTATCGTCAATGTCAGTATATATAATATTTTATTAGCTGACCTCTTTCCGTTTTTTGTGTAGAAACAAAATGTTAGATGTAAACTAAGAATGAAAACGCAGCATTACTTATAGATAGGCTGACCATAATTATTTGGAACGAAATCAGGACAAAAATTTAACCAGTAAACCATTTTTTTAAGTATTACCTTTTTTGGGTTGATGATAGCAAACAAAATTTGAACTAAAGTACCAAGTTCCAAATTTTTTTCGAGCTTTGGTTTTACGGCATATATCTCGTAAATTATTGGAATTTTCTGAATGGAATTTCCAATTCAAATGTTTTTCACAATAAAATTCGGTTTTGTTAACTTGTCGAGGCCAGATTTTAGGTCTTTTTGGGTGTTTTTTATCCAGAAACCCGAAAAATGCGCTCGGTCGAAAATGTGAAAAATTAAATTTTTTCGGGTTTCTGAACCAAAAACACCCCGAAAGAGTGAAAATCTGACCTCCACAAAATAGCAAAAGTTGTGTATTTTAGTGTAAAACACATTTCGTCTGAAGATTGCGTTGATAAATTGCCAATAATTAATGAGATAAAAACGAGCAAAACCAAAGTTCGAGCAAAGAAATTATTGGTAAAAAAAATCGGTCTATCAGTTTTTGCTGTTTTGGAAGGGCACTTCCAGAAATTGAAATCAGAATTTTGTTTACATTTGATAATCCTGAAAATTTTGCACTGTTCTGAATTCAAAAAAGCATATACGAAATGCTCAAATGCTTTTTTTTCCTGATTTTGTTCCATACATTTCCTCACACAAATTGTTTCTGTTATAAGGTCTTTTACGTTCACAGGTTTTACAAAAAATTCCATAGCAAAATATAAAACGTCCAGTTCCAGCGTAACAAATGTCATCCACTAAATTGCTTTGTAAAATATTATTAGGAATTTTTAAAAACGAAAAATCGAAATATAAGATTTGAATAATCGAAAATCAGGACAAATACAAAATTTTTGAAAATCAGGCAGGATATCAGGACACACCTCTGAAATCAGGACTGTCCTGCTGAAAATCTATAATATGGTCAGGCTAACTATAGGTAATGAACGTTTAAGTTCCCAACTGCGAAAGGATTATATAGAATAAAACAAATAAAATATAAAAACAAGATTGTGTAAAATAAAATCTTTAGTTAAATTCAATTTTAAACAAAAAAATATTTTATAGAAATTTTCTTGTAGATGAAAATTACGAGTTTTCGCACACAAAATTCTTTGCTGTGTAATTTTTAAACAAATATTACAAGTGAACAAGGAAAAATGCTATATTCTATAGTTGTAACAGTTTATTACTATCATGTTGTAGATTAAAATAAAAATAAAAATACGTCTCTTTGAGAAATTTGGTATTTATTATTTGACGGCCATTTTGAATTCTGAAAATATTCCAAAACCTATATTTTTTTTATTTTTGTCAGATAACCCAGTTAATATCTCATATAGATTTACAAAATTTTGTTTTAATCGGATAAATACTTATTTTTTGGAAGCTGTTTGATATCAACACTGCACGCGATTTTCGGCGATTTTGACCACCTTGTAACTGGAGAACCAGAAATCACAAAAAAAAATGGTTTGTTTGATGCGTTATATATTTATAATGTAACGTGGAAATGGAACCATTTTCAAGCCAATTCCGACCGCAGACTCTGATTCTACGAAATTGTCCGTTTTAAAAGGACAGAATCGGATCAATGTTGTCTTGAATTTGGCTTTAAAATAATCTTGGACTGAAATATATAAAAGTAGAAAAATCAACTCGAAATTAAGTCATATTTGCTATTATTTCAATTCTGCGTAAAAGGACAAAAATCACGTTACTGGGCATGGATGCGCTACTATATGATGACATAAAAATTATTTCGCATAGAAATAAGTTTACAATTCTCGAATGGGAGTGGAGTAAGTTTTTATAATACATTTTTTTCGACAATTGATCTGTTTAATATAATTTATTAATTTTTTTTTCATTTATTATAAATGGAGGCAGTTAATAAAAAAATTGTATAATAATACACATTTGTTAGAAAAAATAGCAGATTTTATATTTTAAACTTTAAACTTTGTTGAAAAATTATTCGTAACTATTATAAAAATAAATCAAAAATGTATAGAAACATAAAGCTATAAAAATAAATGTGTGTAAAGACCATTTTAATTTAAACCCAAACAAAAAATGAAATCACAAATTTCTCACCCCTAGATAAATGACAGAGACACTCCCTTCTTTAGCACATTATAATGTATATAAATAAATACATGTTTCTACACTAACAAGGGTAATTTTTATATAAAACATAATATATTTTAAAAATTACATATGTGAATTATACAGACAGTATTATACATAAATATATGTGTAAGGAAAGGGTGCGAAAAAGTTTCCTTTATTAAAAACTATATATTTATTATAGTCGCGTAGTCAGGATGATTGTTCCGAATTTTCTACACATTTTGAAACATATATTTATTTATGTTTATTATTCTGAATTAGTTATGCTTAATTTTTTTATGCACAACAAATTTTATTTCTGTATTGTCTTCATGATGCTATATAAATATTTTTTTTGAGGTCTTAATTTTGTATGAAACGCAGCAGCCAGCAGCCTGTTTTTCCCTCCTTGTTTTCAAACAAAAATAATGGCCGATAAATGGGGTACATGCGTTCGCTATTTTGTTTCGACTGATATGCATGCAGAGTTTCAATGTTATTTTTTTTTAATATTTTCTATTTTTATTCACAACTTGTCATGTGATATGATATGTTGCCGAACAATATTTACACTACAAAGGGTTTATTATAATACAATATCAAGATCAAATATTTATTTACATTTTGTTTAACAACATTTGATATATACATGTACAAGTTCCGAGTAAAAAAAACCCCGATAGCACAAGGGTTACAAAATTAAAAATGTCTTCTAATTATTTTTAACTGACAATGAATACATATTATTATTACAAGAAATCCGTAACAAATTAATTCATATGCATTTAAAAATGATTACATTATTTTAGAAAAAGTTAAAAAGAGCAGGTTTTCAAATTATAGGAAATGAAGTCAATTTTTTTTTTATACAAAAAATAGGAAGTTACGGCCTACGGAGCATCATACATCAAAAATTGACAAACACCAAAGTGGATTAAAAATTATTAGAAAAATGAATTTTTATCGACCGTTTTAATTTTTAAAACTTTGTATTCCTTCTTCTGTCAATGGAGCTTAGCCATTCTGATGACTGAACGTAGAGCCGAGACAATAAAAAGCTTTGAAGTATAAGAGTTATGAGTATAATTTGTCTTCTATTAGTAGTAACCTAGTGCGTCTTATTATTGGAAAATTAGGCCTCCGCCCTAACGATCGATATAGTTAGGTATATATTTTCAAGTTTTCATAAATAATTGTATATCAATACTTTACTCATTAGAGACATGAAATTAAATTCCAGATTGACACACTACACTCACTTAATATGGAAAAATTGGTCAAAAAGAATAATGGCTTAACGTGATTAACTTAATTCATATTTGATCAAAACTAATCTTTTATTAAAAATACCTAATGTTATCGGTCTATAAGATGCGTTTTTTATCACATAGAAAAAAGGTTCGTCACCTAACTCTTTCGTTTATATAATTTAGCTTCTATAGCAACACGCTTGTCTATATTTATTGTAATTTTCTCTTTGATATTTTAATACAATAAGGATAATATTAATATACAGATAATATTTTTACTTTAATTAAAATTTCTCATAATATATGCGAAAAAATTTACCACAAATTTAGGCACATTAATCATTTTGAATGCCGACAAAACACATGCACAAAAAAATGTATTATAAATTATTTTCAATAAATTCTTTGTCATCATATCATTAATACATATGAAAATATTTTATTATCCTCTTGACAATTTAACATTTAGCAAAAAATACAAAAAAAAACAATTTATTTAATCTGTGCAGAAGACTATAAAAAATAATAACAAAAATATTATAATATTTTTATGGAAATGCAAAATTAGTTCAGCTGAATGAATAATATCAATGCAGAAACCATTTTGCTTTATATATAATTTCTAATCTTTAAAAGTATTGTATATGTAAACATTTCTAAAAAAGGAAAATGTTTCTTTTTTCACAAAAATCATAATATGTGTGACATTAAAAACGTTGTCAATTTTTTATTTTTAGTTCAACATATTATACATTTACCGATGACACTGCGTATGGGAAATAAATATTTTGGAAGAGTTATTCATATGTCTTAATATCTTCTTGTATATATGGAAAAAAATATTTTTTAGTTATTATATTTTTTAGGTTAACAAGCTCATTTTTCTTAAAAAACAAAGTTTTGTTAATTTTTAAAAGTTGCCGAAACCGGCGCTGCTGCTCTTTTATATTTACCTATTTATATATAAACGTATTATATATGAAACGCGTTTGTCTTTTGTATATATTTATTGTACTTGATTCCTTTGAACTTAAAAGGCGGCAAATATTCAATTGAATATTATATAAAAATATTATGAAGATTTTTGGTTCAATAATATGAAATGTTTGTTGAAAAAAATTGTTTTGTTTTTTTAATTTATTATTTTTTATTATTATTCTCTATTATATGGTTTTGGTTAACTTTTTTTATTTTCTAACCTTATATGACTGTATGATGTGAACTCAAATCATATATTGTGATAAACGCAGTGAACGCATAATAAACCTAAATGAATCACGATAATTTCAACAAATAGTTTTATTTAAAAATTTTCATGTTCACCGCATTAGTATATATGTACAAGTATACTAAAGAAGATTCGGAAAATACCGACGTGTAATCCCAATTAAACAACAAATCTTTATAGAAACCACCTTCTGATTCTTCAAATAAATAAATTCAAATTTTTGACAACTTAATTTAAACACAACAAAATATTGTAGTTTTCATATAACAACAGAATTAAAATCAAGAAAATATTTAATATTTTTAAGGTTCAAATTTGTTGCGGTCGTCAACTTTTTTTTTAAAGAAGACCGATTTCGGTTTTGTATTTTGCTGTGCTTTGTTTGTTAAATTGATCGTTTAGTTTTTTTTTATTATTATTGTTAATTTGGAAATCCTCTATAACTGCAATTTTCATATTTTATTTAAAAAAAATATAGAAATATTTATTATTTAGAGAAAAAAATCAAATGAAATATTATATATCTTTATTATGCGTACAACAAATTATAATCATGTTTAGTGTGAAAATGGTTGGTTAAATTAGTGCAGGTCTTTGGATTTTCTATAAAATATTTATAAATATTTTTGATGACACCAGATGCGAACACCTTTTTTATAAATTGACAAAAATTTAACAGATTAATCATGAGTACTAAACAGAGAGAAAAATGTGTACTAATATTTTCTTTCAGAAATTTCTAGAAAGTGATTAAAATTTGAATAATATATATTATTTTTGAATGAGTTCGAAATGATTTTCGTTTTTGCGGACACATTGAATTTTCCCGGGTATATACATTTTAATTGGCAAAATTAAATTATTATTTTATTAACATAGGAACAATTTGATGCGCAACTTTTTTCTTATATAGCTCTTATAGCTTGATCTGCATAGTAAGCCAAAAAATGGGTTCAATATTTGCTTGTATGTATCTTCAAAGTTGTAGTTTTAAGTCTTAGCTCTAATTTTACAGCGCAAAATTCGACTGATTTGTATGCAAAATTGTTAAAACACGGTCGAACTTTTCCATTTTTTTAAAGTAAATTTTATGAATTTTTTTAACCTAAAGAATTCAAACTACAAATTTGAAGATATATCCAAGTAATCAAGATATGAAGCTAAAAGGAAAAAAGTTGTGTCATAATTTGCTCTAGTGTAGCTCCTAGGTTAGACTTTATTTAATATAGAATGTCAAAACATTGCAGTTTCTTAAGAAGACAAGGTAACTTGTTTTTTTTCTATAAAAATTTGTGATTTAAGATTTTCTCAATTTTACTTTATTACAATAGGGTTGTAAACCCATATTTTTCTGATGATGTCATATTGTTGTACATCACTCACACATCAAGAATATATATTTTTAAAATTTTAAAATTTTAAATTAGTACCAACCTCAAAATCAAATTTTAAAAAATAACATTTAAAACTGCCTCGTAAAAACGAGGACAGTGTTTATTTTTTTTCCTGCCGGGATTTTTTTATTAATATATTTTATTTTAAAAAAATACATAATTTTTTTTTTATGTTGTTCACAATGATAAAATGTAGTAAATTGATCCCACCAGGCATAAAATGGATCGGGAACATTTTCAAAAATTTAAATTCCTAAAAATTTATTAA
>JANSTW010045580.1:0-13521 GCA_027564275.1 Diadocidia ferruginosa
TCAGATAGAAAAAAAAGGGTAAAATGGTCCCTATGCTCCCACGCTTTGGAGTAAAGGACACGATGATGATGATGATTCACACACTTGAACGAAACATTTCAATCAGCTATCGAAAAAAAAATTATCGTATCGAATTTATTTTCGATAGTAATTTTTGATCAATTTCAATCACCTCGCCCCTAATCTTATATTCAATTCATTAAAATTGTTAGGAAATGCTAATAAAAATTTAATTTCTTGAAATTGTTCATCCAAATCTCTTAATTCAATTATTTAGATAAATGAAATCCAGCTTTTCTATAATTTTATGCACTAAAAAATTCAAATAATTTTACTCTTTTCGACCGTTGATTTCAAATATGTAAATATTTTAAAATAGGCTAACCGATTAGCCTGTTTTAAAATATTTACATAAAAAATTCAATATAGAATATTGTTAGAGATTGTCAAAATATATATAGTGCAAAACAATGTTATGCCTTTTTTATACCTTGATATGGTTTGTTTGATAATAATAATTTGTATAAAATATATTAAATTTCAATGTCATAATTATAATAAAATAATATTGTTATTAACATAAAATTTAATTATATTTTAATGTTATTTATATTTATAAAAAAAACTTAATTACAACAGAAAAACTATAATATATAAACAATGAAAACAAACACCATATATCTAAAAAAGGGTCACACATGCAAGGTTTTTTGGTCGATTTTCTTCTGTAAATATTAAATTTTTCTACATATTATAATATTATATAGTTTTCTCTATATCGAGGGATTAACTTCAATACCTCGTATGTGCATTTTATTTAATTTTCGAAGAGCACCAAAAAACTACTAATTTAATGAACAGAAATATATTTCTTTTATAATTTTCTTTTTGTTAAACTAAGTAAATAGGTATTTACTAAGTTTAACAATAAAATATTGTAAATAAAAAATATTTCAGTTCATTAAATAAGTAGTTTTTTGCACCTCTTCTAAAATTTAAAAAAATACACATACGAGGTATTGAAGTTCATCCCTCGATATATTGTGTTCACCCACCCACAATCACAAATTATTATTAATATGAAATGGGTTAACTTTCATCGTCGTCTGTCGCCTCTAAAAAAATGATGATGAATATAAAAATTATAATATTAAAAATATAAATAATATAAATATTTATTTATGATGATTTTACATTTTTATAATAATGAAAACATGAAATAACTATTTTCAGAGGTTTTTATTTTATAGACAAATAATTTTTCTTTACGTTTATTTGGTTTTATTTGAAGTTATGACGTATATTGATTGATCTGATTTTTTTTTATAGATTTTTGGATAAATAAAGAACTTTGCTTATGTATAGGACCATTTTTATTTATCGATATGATAGTACTTAGAAAGATAATATAAAAGCTCTATAGAATATTTTATAATACGTAAAAATATTTTTTTCAATATACGCAATATACACACTGCTTCAACAAAAGTGGTATATCTAAAAAGAGCTATTTTAGAACCAAATATAAATTAAAAAATGGGAAAAATTCATTTTATTTTATATCGAACTTAATTTATAATAAGTATGTAAATATTTAAAAATAGTGTAATCGGTCCAATTCAAAGCAAAGCCATCGCTCTGCCTCAAAAATTTTTATTTTTAAACCTTGTTAAAAAAAACAAATAATCCATTAAGTAAGCTCAGTACAACTCGTTCCGGGACCTACGTCTCATCATCAGTATGGCTGAGAAAATCTGCAAAGCAATAAATCGGTCCATATTTTTATTTACATATTGTTTTTACGAATTTTAGAATCAAATGACAATTTAAAATTTGATATTTTGTACACATTCACATAGCAGACGTACTAATATTTAACAATACAAATGATGTTTTTCCTTTTCGGGTTAAAATCATCTCAACATTTGTTTATGTCCTTGCTATATTTTGTCCTTCAGCTTATCAGCATAAATGGACATAAGGTCTTCTTAATCCTATTCTATAATTATAGTTAAAATACAATATGTGATAAATAATTTTCATATTTTTATACCTAACTATAATTGGACTAAATAATGAAAACAGCTTATTTAACGTCTCTATTCTACTAAGTTCAAAAAAATTCGAGTTGTTTCTGATGCAAAAACAATTCAATTTATTTTTAGCAAAACACACAATCATCATAATAAAATAATTAAAAATAATAGACAAAAAAAGAGTATTTGTATATTAGTTAGATATACAAAACAAAAATTATTATATAAAGTACATTTAATAGCTAAATAAATAACTAATATGTTAAGCCTCAAAGAATTTCAGTTATTTACTTTTGCAAAGATAAAAAAAAGTAAATTTTTTCGCAAATACAAATAATTTATATATGCGAAAACGTACGTTTTCTTTTATTATTTTGTATTATATATTTATATAGCTCTATATGGATATATTTTATAACATTCGTATACATAACATATATTACAAAACATTATCTTCTATAAATGAAATATAAATTTTTACAAATATTTATACTATAATGCTCGGTCTAAAAAAGAAATATAAATACGCAAGCATATACAGCAGCAATATGGAAAATATTTTTTTGTATCTCAAAGCTTCTGAATTTGTACATATAATATTGGCAATTCGAGATGGACAATACAAATTTTCGCAACTATTTTTGCTCGTGTTTCTTCCACGTTTTCCAAAAAAAAAATTAATTCATAATGACGAATTTTTATGATTAACATTCACACACCTAGAGAGAAAAGATCGATGTAATTTTAAAATCCTAATAAAAAGAATTCTGCTGCAAAATTCAAATCAACAGCAAATTTGTTTAAATACACCTCAAAATCCTTAATATCAATAACAATTTCATGTTGTTGAAAATTGTGTAAAATTAACTACATGGTTGTTAAAATTGTATTTTAATGGCAGCAGCATCAAAACTAACAGCGGAGTATCATCGCAGCCATGTTGATGTCTTTTGGAAATTTCGATACAAAATATTTTCTTTTTTAATAAAATATTTTGTCGCTAAGACAAAATTAGAGGGGATGGCGAAAATAATTAGTTTTTATAGAATGTAATTACAAAATAACAAATGGCACTCATGTGCAACCCTTATTTTATTAAATATCTCGTTCTAAGAGTTGGGATGTTTCTATAATAAATTTGGATTTAAAAAATATTTGTAAAATAAACTCTTAGTTATATACAATGTTTGGCGTCTTAATTTTAACAACGAGAGCTGTTAATATTATAAGCTGTAATTTTAACTGCTTTAGTAGTTGGCTGAAAATTAGAGCCTGTAGTTGTTGATTTAACTGCGTTTTTCTTTGTTCCAATCACTATATTTCTCTCTGTGCACAGGCGCGTATAGCTTTAAACAAAACATTTGTTTATTTGTACGAGAATCAAAATTATTAGAATCATGTTATTAGATTGGGAACAAGTTTAGAATTTCGCTGGTCTAAAAAAAGTAGTCACACAAAGAAGCTAAACAAAGTTTGTACCCGGTCTGATGACGTAGTAGTACAGAAACAAACAGCAATAATAACCCAATTTTTAAGATTATGTCAAAATTATGAGCTTTAAAATATAAAAATATTTTAAATATTAGTTTTTTTTTTCAAAAGAATTGTTTACAACATTTTTGATTTGAATCAAAAAAGAGGCACAATTTCACCCCAATCCTTTATCTGTAAAAAGAAAAGAAAGTAAGATACAAATTCGTAATTAACGACATATACTTAATCCATTAATATACCTACATATAGTATATATGCATACCCTGATTAAGTATAAATAAGTAAATAAGCTTTTTGAAAATAATATAAAAATGTAGATGAAAATTACGGGTTTTCGCACACTTTTGGAAGTGATGTTTTATTTATTATTTTTTTAAATTTTAATCGTATGTACTCATTAAAAACCCATTTTTTTTGTAATTTGTGGTTCTTTAGTTACAAGGTGGTAAAAATCGCCGATAATCACGTGCAGTGTTAATATCGAAAAAATAAGTATTTGCCCGTTTGAAATAAAATTTTTAATTTCTATAGGATGTTAACTACGATATCTAATATCGAAAAACGTATGTTTTGGAATATATTCATAATACAAATTGGCCGCCAAATATTAAAAACAAAATTTCGCAGTGTATTTATAAAAAAAATTTAATCTATAACATGATTATAATTAACTGTTAAAATTAGAGAATAGTGTTTTGCGCCTTGTTCTCTTGCCCAATAATTGTTTAAACATTACACTACAAAGAATTGTACATGAAATGTACAGTGTAAACCAATAAAATCGGTAAAAAAAAATTGTTTTCCAGAAAACAGGTTTTTAATGAATACATACGATTAAAAAAATCTTCTGTTACTATTATCACACGAAAGTGTGGAAAAAACTTTCATTTATATTGACTTCTATTCAAAATAAAAAGACCACCAAAAAATATATTTTCCAAATTTTTATATCTTAACATTATATCTATAATTTTTTTGTGTAATACATTTTCTCCTCTTTTATTAATTTTTTTTTTTTTTGAATGGGAGCTACCCGTTTCTAAGGAGCAAAATTCTTCATATTCTATACCAAACAGTATGAAGACCAAAAAACCACCCCTATACAAAATTTCAAGAACGTCTAGCACTCTTTGTTAAATTTATTTTCTTTCCGTTTATCCCGTTTTTTGTATGGGATCTACTAGTTTATATTTACTTAACAATGGAAGCACCAAAAAATTATCTCCACAAAATTTCAAGATCATATCTCATTTAGAGCTTTCTATTTCTGTGGTGACTTTATTTTCTTCCCTTTTATCCAGATTTTTATTGTATGGCAGCTACCCATTCATGTTAATCAAAATTCTTGATATTCAAAAGCAGACAATGAGAACACCAAAAAATTATCCCCACGAAATTTCAAGATCATATCTCATCTATTACTTTCGGACGGACGGACAATATTTTTTTCGCATTTTTAGGTTTCGAATTCAAAGAGAAGTAAATTTATTTTTATTTTTCAAAATTTTATTTATTCTATACTAACCGTATATAATAAAAAGTAATAACAAAAAGCAATAAATAAAACATCACTTCCGAAAAAGTACGAAAACATGTAATTTTCATCAATATATAAGATCATATTATGTATATGGGATTATAATTAGGAATTTATAATTTACAACATTGAGTTTATAATTTAAATTCAATATTTGGCAAAAGCTTAAAGAGAGTTAAACTATATATATGATATTATGTGCATGGTTTCTAATTTCTATAGAAAACGATTTGCTTTGCGATCATCATGTTGTATATCCATATAATATATATACGCAATAATAAACATGGATGAAAATTAATGTACCAGGCAAATGCCGGGGGTAAATGATGTAAAATGATGAACTTATATCTTATATACGATATTATATATGGTTTATATGTTTTCAACGATATAATATATTGCCATGATGCAAATCAACATATAACATCTTTTCATTAACTCAAATGTAAATTCATGATTAATTATCCGTGAGTTTATTTATACGTGTGGTGGTGTTTCTTCCATAATATACTTTTTTAATTCGTTCCATGAATTTCGTACTAATCTACTACTACTACAAACTATACATTTGTTCGCAAAAATACCTTCATCACCATATACATAACATAGCATAATGTTATGCCTCTGCGATTGTACACATAAAAGTGGTGGGTATTGTAATCTCTTGAGGTTTTTTTTTTTTGTGGCTTCTTCTTAATGTATGAAAAATGTTAAGAAAAGGACAAATTAATGATATTTATCTGATGATAAATTAATTTTCATTTTCTATTGTTTTTTCGTGTTGTCTTGTTAATATAATGTGCGATGTGCGAGGCTATACAATATATTATGATCAATGTTTTGGGGTCTGGCTGATTTGGGTTTATGTATTTTTTTTTTGCAGAATTTGAATTTTTTTTTGCTCCGTCCGTGCATCATTTAATATACCAAAGTGAGTTCTTATCTGTCCAAGTTGAGATTTTTTTTTAAATGAAAAATTATGTTTTTCATATGGGTAGTCATATTTCACAAATATAATCAACAGTTTTATAAAATATATGAATTTCGGCAATTGTAATTTGTTAAATGTATATATATATATATATATAATATTTTTTGACATATTTTTGGTTTGGTGGTCAAAACATAAAATATTGTATATGTATGCTTAGGGGAAACCCCCTTAGAAAAATGTTGTATCGCATAATATTTCTGATTTCCGTGATTTTCGAAATTACATCTGACTTTGAAAATGGTTTTTAAAAATTGTCCGTAATTTCTGAAATTATTTCCAAATAAATAATTTCCTATAATGATTTCTGAAACAACCTTTCAACTGTTTTCTGATTTCCGAAAAAAAATTTCTTTTCCGAATTAATTTTTGATTTCCGAAATTATTTCTTTTCCGAATTGATTCTTGATTTCCAAATGATTTCCTGATTTCCAAATGATTTCCTGATTTACAAAATAATGTATGAATTCCGAAATTATTTTCGTGGTTTCCGAAATTATTTCTAACTTTCAAAATGATTTCTGGAACTCGGAATTGATATCTTTTTTAAAATAATGTTTAATGTTCCGATTTTTTTTTTATTTACCAAACATTTCTAATTATCAAAATTATTTGCGATTTTCAAATGATTTCTTTTATTTCTGAAATAATTTCTGATTTTGGAAATTATTTTCGTGATTTCCAAATTTTTTGGCTATATTTCTAAACTGATTTTTGATTATTTGATTTTTTAATTCCGAAATGATTTTTGTAATATATCCACCTTTGTTCTATGATATCCGTAAGTGGTTTCCCCTTGCGTATATAATATGACAACGACGATATAAATCTTTTTAAGAAAAATGCATTAGCTACAACTGTTGCATCAAATTCAAATTAGGATTATAAATGCAATTTAATGCATATACTATTCGTCATCCTTGAATTAAATTTAAAATACAAAAAATTCCGCACCCAAATTCCTTCATTTACCGCACATAATAATATTATCAGTCATTGAAGCATAACAAAAATAAAAACATAGTTTCGTAAAAAAACACAAATCTGTAAAAATTAATTATATCTATACCACTGTAATGATCAATGATCGCATGCAATCTCTGAACATCATTAACATATATTATAAATTTATTAATGACAATAAAATTGACTTGATCATACGAAATTCAAATTTAGTATCTTTAATAATAATTGTCATCATAACATAATGTATTGTTAAAAAGCGATCACTCGCTTGCGCTTCATTGAATTGCCATTTTAAATATTTTTTTCTTCGTATAATTTAATAAAAATGGATGAAAAAATGTGGTTCTATTAGTAGTATAAGATTTGAATGAATGCGAGCTTTTATTATATACATAGTTGTGTGTGCGAGTGTAAATTATATCTCGGTATATGTAATTATTATTTATATTATTGTATTGAGTTGACAAGCCTTTATTTCTAAATCGCAATAAATACGCAAATTATTTGCATTTTTCTTAAAAAATAAAAAAAACAGTAAATAAGTAAGTACAACAATAATAAATAATACAGTCAATACCTGAAATACAGGGATATATAAAAATGATTTTTTTATTAACTTATAATCTATCTTAATCTTAGCACCGAACACAAGACTGACCACCAATTTGAATAATCTAACCCCCGAAAGAAATAACACTCACACTGTAAATACAAAAAAAGACATAACACCCAAAGAGATTATCGCCCAATTTTTCGGAATTACTTTCCAAATTTATTTTTCTCTTCAAAATTAAACGAAATAACATCAGACGAAATAGCCCTCGAAAGAAATAACATCCACATAAAATGTTTTTAATATTCAAAAACAAAATAACCCTAAAGGAATTAACGCCCGAAAGAAATAACACCCACAAAAATATGATTTTTAAAATGAAAATTTTAGTGAGTTTTGCAATAAAAGTATATGTTGGATGTTATTTCATTCGGGCGTTAATTCCTTTTGAGGGTTTTTCGTTTTTGAATATAAAAAAAATACTTGGGTGTTATTTCTTTCAAGGGTTAATTCGTCGGGTGTTATTTCTATTGTTATATTAGTTAAAAAATATTTTGAGTGTTATATCTTTCGGGGGGGTTAATATACCTTTGGGAGTTATATCGTTTTTTAATATTAAAAAATGTATTTGAACATTATTTCTTTCGGGGGCTTATTCGTCGGGTGTTATTTCATGCCACCAATTTAACCAATATACTGCGTATTCAGAACTGTGACACGAAATAACACACATGAAATTATCGCTCAAATATTTTTTCTTTAAAGCTAAACGAAATAACACCCGAAGAATTAACGCTCGAAAGAAATAACACCCAAATTTTTTTTTTATTCAAAAACGAAATAACACCCATGACCCAGAGACTTAACGCTCGAAAGAAATAATACCCAAAATATACTTTTAATCAATTAACTAAAATTTGCTATCTAAAAAATCATAACAGTTGGGCTGAAAAGTTCGTAACAGAGAAAAAATCTTTTTTTTTTATCAATTTGATGTTATTATTCTTTATAGTTGCCTTCGAGGGCGAAACAACGAATATAACGATTGTACAATTACTCGATCCTATTTTTATAGTACGATTTGTCTTTGGCCTCAAAATAAGCTTTAGTTTCAGCGATAACCTCTTCATAAGCGCTTAATTTCTTTCAAGCGAGGTTTCTCTTGAGACTTGAGAACAAAAAATAATCCCTGGGGCATGATCTGTAGAATATGATGGATGCGAGAGCAATTCGAAGCACAATTCATGCAATTTTGCGATCGGATACATTGATTTGTGACACACATGGGTGCTTTTTTCGCGATTTCGTCGATCAAAAGCTCCAATAACGCTACATTATAGTCGTTGATATTCGTTTTTTCCTTTTTAATATATAGTCAATGAATGAATATCCCAAAATACTGAATGCCATCTAACCATGTCAGTCGAATTTGCACGCTTTGGAGTCGGTTCATTACGTGCAGTCCACTCATCTGATTGTAGATTGGACTCCTGGATGAAATCATCATCATCATCGTGTCCTTTACTCCAAAGCGAAGGAGCATAGGGACCATTTTTACCCTTATACCATGGTTTTCATTGACGACTATAACTCTGACTATATCAAAGGTGGAGTGTTGTCAGCAACTCGCACTAGCCATATTTTTTGGTGATCAGTGGGGCGGGTTTTTACACTACATGAGGAACCCTATCAGTTGGTGTCATATAGGCGGACCAACGGCTTTACGTGACTTCCTAACACAGCGATCGCTTTTTATTTTTTATAAAAACACCCGCGATTAAAAGGTGATAGTTAAGTTGTTAAAAATTTTTGACCCTGCCGAGTGTCGAATCCTATCTTAGACACAAAGCCGTGACGCTACTCACTGCTCTATGCTGACCTTTTGCTTTAATCCTGCATAAATAATTAAAACAAATAAAAAATCCGCTACGGACGAACCCTAAGTTAAGTTTTAATCTTTAAATACATTTTACATAACGTTCAAACTGGAGAAATCTCGAGCGACCAGACCATTAAAAATCGTACGTTTTCTAAACTATGAGAAAGATCCGCCTCTATAGTCTTCAAATGCAATTCCAGAGTATGGGACCACTTAAAACTCATCCCTACCAAATTTTAGACAAATCCGTCTACTGGGATAAAACTTTCTTGTGTCTTATAAACTTTTAGAAGTTTTGTAGGTTAACTCAAAAAGTTTTAGGGTATTTTTTGGTCGCTTAATTCGAAAATGGGAACAGTTGTTTCCAGTCAGCACATGTTTGTATGAAATTTTAAAAATGATATCATTCAAGTACATGGAAAAACTTTTTAAAAGCACTAATTTTGTTTACAAAATAATAATCTTGTTTCAATTGTAACAAGTGAGTAATTTTTTCCAAAATCCAGTGGGAGCAACTGCCCCCTTGCCATTCCCTTCCGGGAGCCCATGGCGAGGGTTTTTTCAGTTTTGCTAAACTTTAGCATTTATATCGAAAATCTCAATTTATGTAAACTCACTTTCATTATTATATATATTAGACTGCCCACGAGGTATATCAAATGTGCAAAGTTTTGATTTTTTAAGCTCCATGTGGATAGAATGATAAAGTATATAAATTATAAAAAAAAAGATTCTACAATTTCTGTAGTGGCAAAAACCCAATAATTTTGCCACTACATATACATTTTTTTTGTAGAACCTTTTTTATATACTTTATCATTCTATCCACATGGAGCACAAAAAATCAAATTTTGCACAGGTGGGCAGCCTAATGTGACGGCAACTCAAAATATTTTAGTATAAACATGTGAAGAGAAAATAGAAGATATATTGGTACACTTCAAATTGAAATATTTTGTCTCTGTACATTTACACCGCTAGCAAAGCAAAACAAGTTTACGACACATGAAACCAATTTTTTCAAGTGTAAGTTGTTGTTTTATTTTGTCATTATATTTATTTTCTAAGAACAATGAAGCGTACGAAAAGTACGTTTTGCTCATACCCGGTCTATATACTATAAAACTATATAAGTATCTAATATACAGTTTTTTTGCTCAACTCTAAAAAACTGTTTTATATTTGGTGGGTGTTGACAGCGCTATTTTTTTAATAGGTTTTTTTACCAAAAACAAATATTTTTAGCGTTAATTAATGGAAATGGGTATATAGTATGTACAATATAATATATATAGATAACTCATATATAACATAATTAAAAAAATAGAAATATTCTTTTATGTTTTTCCGAATTTTGCAAGATCATCCAAATTTTATGACCCTATTATATATATGTGCAGACTTCTAAGCAAATTTTTTGTTTAGCGAAATGTGTTTTTTTCTTCTTATTAACGGAAATAAAATAACAAATATTTTCTTTCAAGTTGAAATATATCGTATGTTTTAAATATATGTAGTGGTTTTTAATTAGTTGGTTTTAATTATGAGAAAAAATTGGGAAAATATCTTAAAATATTAATTGGAGAGTTAACAATTTTTCCGTATTTATAATTTCTATATATTGAAATTTTGTTTATTTACTAACATTTATAGTATAACTAACAAAATTAAGTAGCATATTTTTTTAATTTAATCTACAAATTTTGAAACCCATTATAAATATTATGTTTATTTAGCTAAAAAATAATTCAAATTATTTAAAATTTACAAAAATGTATTATTTTCTAAATTACTCAAAACTTAAGACAATTTGCCATTTCGGCGAAAGTGGCAAAAATAAGATTTTTTTATGCTGGCGCAAAGATGCATCGCAGTTACTGTATGTTTTTATATACGATGGGTAATAAACACATTTTATTATTCATTAAAAGTATATATTTCGGATGTCGGATTTTATGTTTTATCTATATTATATATATGTCTACATATCATATAAAGTTACATATGTGATATTATACAACAAAAAAACGGTACAATAAAAACACATATTGTATTACATCGTGAGAAATTCTAACCATTTCGTAATATGTTTTAAATTTAATTATTGTCTCGAAAGAAAAAAAAAGCCGAAAAATTTAAACAAACTATATACACCACATAATATTATCAATTTAAAAATAATAAATTTTATAACTTAAAGAAAAATAAATTTTTAGAAAATTTAACCCACTCGGTCAATATAATGTATTACGTGTATATATTATATGGTAGGGTTGACATTAAATATGAATTGAATTTAGGAATAAAAAGTTATATTCATTCAAAAGGAAATTTTATTATAAATTCAAAGCTTTCGGTATACAAATATAGTTCACAAGTGCATATGCCGTTTTCCCGCAATTGGAAAAATAAATAAATAAAAATAAAAGAAAAATGTAAAATTGAGGTTATGTATACAATGTACACTTATATATAGTAGGTATATTAATTTTATAAACTATTCATACCAATGTTACGTATACTAAACATTTATTTCATATTCTATATGACGTATCTCACTAGTAATGTGAAATATATACATTGTAAATTATATGAATTATTGTAAATTGTTAAATAAAACATAAAAAGGTAGGGTGATTCCAAAAAGCATGCACATTTACCAATTATAATATTAATAATTTATATGTTGCAATATTGGTTAAGTTGTTTATAATATACAACTACTACATAACATCTACATAACTTCGATACTCATCATCATCGTGTCCTTTGCTCCAAAGCGAGCCCTTATTTCTATCTGATACCATGGTTTCATTGACGACTATGTATATCAAAGGTGGGGAGTGCTGTCAGCACTAGCCATAATTTTTAGTGATCAGTGGGGCGAGTGAGGAAGCTGTCGGCATCATATAAGCAAACCAACGGCTTTTAGTGACTTCCAAACAGAAGCGTCGTTTGGGGAGGGGCTGAGAGGGGACAGTTGCCCAAGAATTTCTCCCCTCACATAATATATATACTTATTTCAAAAAATAGAACTAAAAGTAATAAAAATTCATATATAATATTACGAAAAACTTATTATATTATTAGATTTTGCCAAGAATTTAATAAGACATATATTGTTTTATAAATAACAAAACAATCTATGAGCAATATAGTTGCTTAATTTACCAAAACTAAACTTAAATGTTAAACGCTCAAATTATGATTAATTTCTATAATAAATTATACAAATGTGATAACCTCCCCGATATTAATCTAATTAGTTATACAAGATTCTTTTATATAACGCGATGTGAGAACCATACAGTTCTATCTAAATAGGAATTACATTGCAGTTAGAACTGTATGGTTCTCATGTCGCGATAAATCTGTAGATTATATAAAAAAACAACAACAAAAACAATGATTTTCAATCCCTCAATCACTTTTTAAAATGAAGACTGGAGATCAGTTGCGATTTTCCTCCCATAGACAAAATATTAATTAAATAATTTACTTGACTCAAAGAGCCACCAAAGTATCAAATTTTATGTATTTTTTTAACTTTCATACATATTTTAGTTATTTACATTAAAGGCCCAAGGGTGGGCACCAAACTATAAAATATCGTGTTGTACAATACTTTTTAACAAAAAAATTCGGTGCGCGGCAATTTTAAATAATACATAAATATACTTCGTCAGAAGCACAAATTTTGTATTTGCCTGGCCTGCGAAGACAAATATACGCCGCTGATAGAGGTTACTATTACACCATTCTAAATAGTTGTACGAAAATTTGTTAAAATACATTTATCTACTAAAAAAATTGCCCCCCCCTCCCAAGAAATTTCTCTAACAACGCCACTGCTTCCGAACCACTGCGATCGCTTTCATATTTTTTTAAACACCTGCTGATTGTCCAGTTGTCTGCCGAGCCTCTAATCCACAACCTCTTGAATACAAAGCCGTGACGGTTTATTAAATTTAATTTATTTAATTTGTTTAATTTATTTAATTTATTTAATTTATTTAATTTATTTAATTTATTTAATTTATTTAATTTATTTAATTTATTTAA
>JANSTW010045591.1:0-13517 GCA_027564275.1 Diadocidia ferruginosa
TTTTATTTATGCGAATAATTTAAATTTTCATATAAATTATTATTAAATAACCAATCTTCTAATTAGCTTCTTCTAAAAAAGTATTGAGGTAATAAAAACGTTAAAAATTGAAATAAAAATAAAAGTATCTCAAAAAGCTTTATAAAAGTCTATACTATAATCAACTGCTCTAAAAATCCTTATTTAAATTTTAGGTATTTATTCATTAATAAACTACTTAATCTCAAAATATTTTTTAAATTTGTATAACTTAAAAACTTTAATAATTATAACTGTCGGCAAAAATATGGGTAATCGTCCAACAAAAATTCATTCTTTTTATAAAAAATTAATAAAAAAAAAGAAGGCTGTAGTCAATCCCATTGGCTCTAGGCAACGAAAAATTAATTCTTATGACTCAGGTTACGAAGAAAATGCTGTAAGTATTTTTCCAGTAACTTATAGCAATAAAAGTTGGTTTAAATTTATATTTTTCAAAAGTAAATTTATAATTCCATTCCAGATGCTAATCGATGTAGAAACAACAGGAAAAGATAAAGAAATAAATGAAAGTCCCAGTCGAATTGACAGTCGAATATATGCCTATTGTGAAGAACTTTCAAGTATGCAAAATCAAACAAATAAAATAATTGAAAATCTTCGACACAATATGGAGCAAATCGAAAAAGAGCACAGGGTATTCATTGTTTAAAAATTAAATATTAATCCTCTATTAATTATTTGTTTTAATGTCTAAGAAAAACTATGATAAATAGCTATTTGTATCAAAACATAAATTTAGAAATACAAAAATTTAGTTATATAAAAATTTTTTTTATAAAGATTACTTTAGGAAAAACTTCAAAAATGTATACAAAGATGTAAGTCTTCCAACAACTCTTTATTAATAAAGATAGAGCAAGATGTATCACAATTAATTGAAAGTCAATTAGAAGAATGCAGATTAAGAAATGCATTAGTCAACGAAAAATTTAAGGTTATTTAAAAATTTATTATAAAAGTTAATACAGTTTTTTTTAGAATTGTATCGAATATTTAGAAAACTACAATACAAAATTTATTAAACATGAAACAAAGCAAAAAGGTATTATTTTTATTGCAACTTTATTTTAAAAAGTAGGATTTATTAGTTTAAAGCAATAAGGTTAATTATTCAACTGCATCAACTTAATACAATATTAATTTAATGAAATTCCAATGATTCAGATAATTTTCTTCGTAAACTATTATTTAAAACAGCTAGACATCAGCACAAAAAAAGCCAATTAAACGAAGCGGTTGAAACTCTTTGCCAGTTAATTATTGCCACGGGTGGATTTTTAAACGATGGGGAAATGCAATTGTTATTTGAAGTTACAAAGAAAAAAATTAGCTGCACTTATCAATTCTATGAAAGAATAACTAACGCAGTCAAACAGGTTAATTCAATTATTAATTATTCTAAAATTTACGAAAATAAAGAAAATTATATTAGATATCACGTTAAAAAAATTGCACTAATTGTAGATTGACGACCGATGTTCAAAGTTTGTAATAGATGAACTATGGTCCTCAGTAATTGAAGATTTAAGAACCGAATGTGCAGAGTCATATGAAATTGTCATGAAAGTAAATCCGGAAACAAACAACAAAGGTATAAATATTACACAAAATAATATTTTAAACAAAAAATTTTTTTAGAGGATTTTGTAACTAATATTCAAGAGAACCAATACAATGTTAACTTATTAAAGTACTTAACAACTGCCATAATCAGTGCGCTTTGGCTACAATTAACATCAATCAATCATGAAGAAGTGTTAAATTTAAAAAAATAATATAAAGTTTTCGTTTAGAAATCTAAAATTACTCTATTAAAAAATATCCTTAAAAGTCCAACAATCAAATTTTTAGTTTGAAGATATCAAAGAATTGTTTTTACAAAGTCTGGAAAAATATACCGACATATTTACATTTAATAACAATATTTTATTTCTTGATAACGAAAATTACAACATTTGTGACAGCCTCCATATTACGCTCAACAAACTCTTACGGTTAATTATTTTCTTATTCTAGTAATTTGTATATAAAATATTTACTTTGAAGTTATAATGAGGTATTAGAAAATACAAATTAAAAAATATTTTTTTAGACAATGTCCAGTTATTGCAAAATCAAAAAGAATGAATAAATTAATTTACAAGGTAATAAACTTACAAATTTTTGATTACTAAATTTTAAAATAGTTAAATTAATAATAAAATTAATTGTAAAGCACAAAGCTTAATATTTTAAATACTTTTTAATAAAAAATAGACACTAAATTTTACTTTTAGTAAAATAACATTAATTTATCTTTATGCTTTCTTTTGTATCATAAAAAATATTAAGTGCAATAACATTTCTAGTTAAACAATGACTGTAAAATCGAGAAACGAAATGAAACTTCTAATCCTAGTATCTTTGATAATGAAAACTACATTTCCTTGCAAAATATTTCGAAAGAAAAAATTGACATTTTAGCATAAATTAGGCTCACTAGTATACAAGCTTGTATTCAGAATAAAAAATACAAAAATTTTAAAAATTGTTTAAAAAGCTAAAGGCAATTCTAAATACAGGTTTCAGTAAACTTTAAATTTCCTGAATGTATATTTATTGTATATTAATAAACTTTATAAAAATATATATCAAAAAAGACAATAAATTTTAATGTGCTCTAATTTTTTTCAATTTTTAATTAATAAAACACAAACCTGAGCGAGCGCAGCCAGTAGGTAAATGCTCGTAAAAAGTGCACTAGTTGGTGGATTTTCACCCGTATGTAAAAGACTTATTAGCCAATTAAAAATAACATGTCCTGGAACTACCAAAAATAACAGTACTCGTGCTGAGCGAGCATCCCAATCTAACAAAATGAAAATTAATTTATAGAAAAATTTAAATTAAATAATTTCACTAATGAGTATGTTACAAAGTATACTTAATTGTTTTTATTTTTTTAATTATAATAAAATTAACATGTTGACGACAATACATTTTTTTAACTTTTTTACTGTGAGACTACAGAATTTTTTCCTTTAAATTTTCTCTAACTCACCGGTGGGTTAGATTGTCGTCAACATGTTAAAAACCAACTAAATTTTATGTTAAATTTGTATAAAATTATACCACTACTAAAAAAAGCACGTTTAAAATTGCAAAATTGTGTCAACATCCAAGGTTGAGGCATAACACCAAGAACAGAATTTTTATGAAAGTAAGTTGAAAGTCGGCTCGCATGAATCGCTGCCAAATTACCACCAACGCCTAAAAAAAGTTAAACTTTTAATTTTTATTAAAAAATAGTTTAAAATTTTTACCATTAATCACAGGTTGGAAGAGAGCCATTTGTTGATAAGAACGCATAGCTCGCTCAAGAACAAAGCCGCCACTACTACTGATTAACTAAAAATAAAAATGTTCTTATATTCTTCAAAAAACATTGTTTTTTTATTTTAATTGCAAATGTGTATAAATAATATTCAAAAAAATTAAAAATTTTATATTATTGATTAGCTACGATTAGAAACTTTTAAATTAAAAAAATGTCGAAATTTTATAACATTAGTAGCTTCGTTTAACATTTTTATAATAAAAAATACATTTACAAACTATTTTTTTAGAATTAACAAGTTTTAAGAAATGAGCCTTTATTTTCATATACCATGCTAAAGATAATAGGCGACCATCCATCGAGAAGTACATCACGCGTACCCATTTCACGTAAAGAAATAACAGCAAAAAATGGAACAAAACAAAGAAAAGCAACAATCACTAATACATTCAACCACGACTTTAATAAATGTACTTGAAGAAATAATGAGCCGAACATTGATAAAACCGCAATCGTAGTCAAATCTCCTAAAAAATAAAGATATAATTTGTATATTGTTTTTAAAATTAACCAAAAATGTACAATTTATATTAAAACAATTCCTGAAAATTCATAAGATACAATATTAATAACAGTATAGCAAAGAAGCAACAAATTTAGAATAATTTTACCCAAAGAAGCAGCAATAGGTGTTGCGACATTATCCGGATTTATATTGTATCGACGAGAAAATAATACAACAGTAATCATAATACCACTTAACACAAAAGAAGCTACAGATGCGGTAGTTAAACTGCTAGCACAAATTAAAGATGCGTGCCCCCAATCTACCTAAAATAGTCTTTTAAATTAAAAAATAGATACAAAAATACTAACGTGGCCATGAGGAATCCATGAAAGTGCAATTGCTGCAGCCGATGCTAAAAATGTGACAACTATCGCCTGTGCTTGAATCAAAGCTATATTTGATATAATAATTTTTTTAATTTGATCTTTTGTATCCATGCTACCAAGATTTGCCTAGACGTAAATAATTTTTAAAGTCATAAAAACTGTTAAACGACTAAAAAATATATAATGTTTACCAATGTAGAAAGTCTTGAAGCTAATGTCATTTCAAGATTGCCTTTTAAGCCAAGTAAAGCTGGAACTAAAATAAACATTTCCGGAACCTCTACAAATAATGGCCTAAAAATTATATTTCATTTCAATGATAAAGTTTAAATTTAAATTACCAATATTGTACAATATCGAGAACAATTCCGGCAAGAACCATTCCAAAACCCGCAATCAAAAATGGAAATAAAATCTAAAGATTTTTTAATTACATATACAATAAAATAAAAAAAGTAGTTAGATGATTATTTTCTGTTTTTTTATAAGTAATATAATAATTAAACTCAAATTTTTCGAAAATTAACATAAAACGTTTTGCAAAATCTTTGCCAACAGTTTTTCTATTCATTTTATATTACTTAACTATCAAAAAAATCAATGCATAGTCATTTAAATAAAAAGCCTTAAAATATCTGCTTTTGTTAAAACGCCATCAACATTTTAACTATGTTGTAATGGTAAAAAATTTTAGTTTTGAAAAATTCTTCTATCTATTTCCTCTTTAGACATAACATTTTGAAAATTAGACATTCTATCATAATTTTTTTTCTGACATACAATTCAAAAATGATACAAGACTTTCTTTGCAAAGTTCTTTATATTTTCTAAATAGTCTATTAAAGCCTAAAATGTGTTAAATATTAGTTAACTATTGTTTTAATGAAAAAGAATAATATATCAGTAAGAACTGTAACGCATTTTTTAAAAAATACATTACAAAAATTTTCTTATTAAATCAAAATTATTTAAATTATGATAAGTATACATAATTCAAAAATTAGAAGTAATTTACTCAATTTATCAATCATACAAAATGTTTCAAGTATAGTTTAAAGCCAGAAATAATTTTTCATTTTGATTCTATTTTAATCTTATTCGTTTTAATTCCATTAAAAGAACAGTAAATATAGTAAACTATATATACTAATACCTGAAACATAAGAACTAATGAAGGCTCTGCTTCGCTAATAGATTTTGATGCCACCATTGTGTCAGATAAATCTTCCGGTGAATTAATTTGATTCTCAAAAGGCAGTTGGTCTTTTCCTTTCTCTGATTCAACACCCGTGCTATTAGCCATATCACTTAAAAAATTAAAGATATAAAAAAGAAATAAGACTTATAAATAAATTACATTGCTTAGCTAGAAATTAATTTTTTTTATCCAAACTTTCTAGAAATATTATTTGATACCCTAAAAGTGCTGGTGCTAAATCTTCTGTTCCATTTTTAGCCAAGCTATAATTAAGATTTACAGTACCAAATTCTGAACTGTCGTCCAGTTTAAAAGTAGGATTTGCCGCCATAACTAAAGTAAAACATTTCTCACATAAAAATTACTTGACATTAACTTTGTAGTTATTACTTAAAAATCGCCAATTTGATGAAACAAAATAGAATTTAAAAATTCATTCAAACCTTTAGCTTTCTTCGTACGTTGTCGTATCATCCGCAAATTAGTACGAAATAACTAATCAACATATCTTCAATAATTTAAAAATTTTAACTTTGTATTCAAATTAAACTAAAACTTATGTCTCAAAAAAAGTTAGTAAAATAAATTATCTGAGGATAAAACTTTGTAAAATATAATTTTGATAATTACGACAATATTAAGTTCTTTAAAAAATTATCTGCAAAGATTTATTTTGTAAGATGCATTCAATACAGCAAATACTACAACAAAGAAAACAAATAATAACATTACACTTAATTTTTGCAAAGAAATGTATATAAGTATAATATTTAGGCAATAAAAAGGACCTGTAGCTGAAAAATGCTTTTTGGAAACTTACAAATTCTTATAAAAAAATTTAAACAAAAATATCAATTAAATAATTTAAAGACTAAAATATAAAAAAATAAAAAGCTGGTATACCCATAAATTCAAGTAACAAAAATTAAATGTGTTTTATCCAACTACAGACCTAAACAAATTTTTTATTCAAATTTATTTTTTCTTTTGCGTGCTTGCTGTGCGTGCTCCATGACAATGCCCGTGATGATGACCAGTAGTAGCGTGACGATGACTATGATGATGATTTTCGCCGCTACAACAATTATTCTCCGGAGCTTTTTTTTTTTCAATTTTAAAGAAAGTTTTATAATCAGCTGGCTCAATAGAATTTTCTACAGCAAATTGTGTTAAGTGACGTTTCATTGCGTAAGCATCTTCACCATCTGCATAGTATTTTGGTTCTACTTCGCTAATTTCAAATTTCAGCGTATTCTTATACAAATTTAATGCGGCGCGATTTGAGACACGTACATGCAATGAGACATAACGTGCATTGTAAGTTTCAATCATAGCACGAGCCGTCTGGTCCATAAGACGCTGTGCTAAGCCAAGCCGGCGGTATGTACGTTTTACAGCCAAAGAAGTAATATGTCCATGCGCTTCCTCTTCCGATTCCTCTTCCATTTTGGCAAGAACATATCCAATTATGTTGCCCTACAATACATTTTAATAATATAAACAAATAAATTTATTCAGAAATTAAACTATTAAGCAAATAATTAATTTATTCCTCACATAGTAATTACTTGAGAATATTTGATTGTTCTATTCTGTAAAAAATATTAAATAAACTTTAATAAAAACCACAAAAAGCCTACCTTTGAATCTTCAGCTACATACGAAAGTTGAGGCCATGAAAGACCGTGATACATATAATACTTCAATTGATAATTTTCTGGCAAGCATAATAAATTACAGTCTTGTGTTCGCAGTAAATCATCACACGTTGCTCGACGAATATTCATTTCTTCTTCTAATAAAATGTCTATAAATATTAATTTGATTTAAAAAATATTTTTAATGGGCTTTTAAGATGCAAGTATTTTGACTCATTTTATTGAACAAAACAGCTCAGATATTATCATTTATTTACATTTATTATTAATAAATTAAAATTTAGTCATACTTCGTTACAAAAGCAAATTGTATTAGAAAATTCTAATATGAAAAATGAACAAAAAAAATTCAGCTTATAAGTTTCATTTTTATACATAAACGTGAAAACAAAGTAATAAATTTTGTTTATTTGTCGGCAAATATAGCTTAAAAAACTTTATAAATTAATTACAAAAAAATTCTAATTAAAACATGAAAAATAACAACTTTTATAACATAGATTTAAATTTAATTCTAGATTTCAGGAAATATTTAATGTTTTTAAATAACATTAAGTCAGCTATTTTTTTTTAAATTTTTGTATAGAGACTTCTAATTTCTAAAACAAAAAGACGAAAAACAATTAAACAAATTTTAAAAATAGAAAAATAATTCTAAATTTTGCAATATATTGCCAATTTTCAAACTAATATTTTCTTTAAAAAAAATTTGTTCTATCACGATTTTGGTGTATGATATGGTACCTAATAGAGTTCTAAATGCTTTACTATACTATAATACATTTTCTGTGGCTTTATTTTGTATAATTATAGCTATCGAATTAAATTCATTACAACTTACACTCGTTAATAAGCTTTTCAAGTATAAAGTTGTAAAAGAAATTAATCTGATTGGCTTCTTATCAGTACTCTAAACACTTTAGGGATTATTTTATATAACAAAACTTCGTTTTAATTACTTCTAAACAATGTTACAAAAAAATGTGCGCAAGTTTTGAATTTTTCTTATTGTAACATCAACAAATAACCAAAAACGACGACATTTAAAAATAAAAATTATGAAAAATAACATTTCGCCAACTTTTTAAGTCCAATAAATTGGCATGATACAACAAATAAAACAAATAAAATTATTAAGGCTACATGTGTTTTTATACTGCTTTGATAGTATTTTTCCAAAACAGATTTGACATCCTTTTTATATTAAAAACCTTAGCATTACATAAGCCAAAGAATGATCCAAATAGAAAAAAAAAGTAATTTGTAGAATTGTTTTCACTGAAAAAAATTGTTTATAAACATTAACAAATGTGTTAAAATAAATTTATAGTAATATAGTAATCAAAACACGAAACTCAACAAATTTGTATAAAATCGATAAAATTTAAGCTGGTTATTGATTTTAATTTTTTTTTTGCATAAATTAATCATAAAAAAATGTATAATTTTATAAAATTGCGTTATACAAAATACTGCGATTTTTTAATTTTATTGATGAATAAAACTATTATACTACTACAACAGTTTTCTAATTTTAAAATTACATCAGATTAAAACAGTGATAATGGTTATAAGCCCAATACCCTATTATCGGGTTGTATTGGTAAATTATTATTATTATTAGTATACACTATACACTCTTGCAATTAAGCTTTGACATCTATAAACTAGCGTTTACTATTACTTAATTATTGCATTATATGCACATATATGTAAATTATGTTTATATATAACTATACGCACTTATGTTTCATAATTTCTGAATACAAATTGCATAGATACTATTATTTACACATCTCATGCGTTGTAATATTATAATTTTTTTTAAACATTATATATAAAATGTGAACAAATTAGTACTACATTTATGTACATATATACAAATCATCGTAATTTTTTTTTTACTTTACATTTTGTTTTAAGTGCACCACAAGCACTTCCCGTCATAAGGTTGCCGACCTCTGGCTTAATCAACATTTTACATGTAAAAACAAATTTTTTCTATATTTTTTTCTTAGTATTATGAACAACGTACACACAGAAAAAAACTGATTGCGTCGTCGCCGTTGTCAGTTTTTTTCCTTCTGTGTGTACGTATGGTGTGTACTGTGCGGCTTTCGGCTTAACTGTGTGTCTTGTGTGTGTGTAGTATAAATTTTGTTGTACATTTTCTTATAGATTTGACTCTTTCTTTTAATGGAAACCAACATTTATATGTTTCTCTTTAAAATACTTTAAGAAAAAAAATTGTATAAAAATATTTACACTGTAAAAAAACCTATTAAAATAACAAATTATAACTTTTAACTGTGATATATATGTAAGTATATTGTGGCTCGAGCTTGCTCTGGTGCTTTTATATAAATGATGAAACAAATTATTATAAGATGAACATTTTTTTCGATTCAACTTTCTCATTTCTGATTTAATGTAAGCGCGTATATAGTTTTTTTTATTTGGTTGTTTAAAAAAAACAGTTTTCTTACTCAAAAAAAAAACATTATTGAGAAGTCTTTGATAAAAATTTATGCTATATAGTTTGTTAAAGATTTATTCCCAATTATATTTCTATATATAATTTTGCAACAAAAATACATTTTATATGTATATTTTATGTATATAGTATATTAGTATATATATACTTAAAAAATATTTTATATAAATTAACTTTTATTTATTTATATGTACATACCTAGACGTCTTTATAAATAAAAAAACGAACCTATATATTTATATACGATAATGTAAAATAATTAAAATTACATTGTGGGCGAAGTTATTTAAAATATATAAAATATATTGAAATATAGTAGAAAAAAATGAGGTAAGATTGGTTAACCTCGACTTACATTCATTTCTTTTCTATATAGGCACATAATATACTATACTTATCGTCTTTAGATTTGTAAATTAGATTTTATTTAATCTGTAAAGTGTATAGATACATAAAATTGTATATACTATGTAATATATAAGTATGTATATAAAGTTTTTTTTTTATTTAATGAAATAAATGTTTTTATATAAAAGTATAATATATTTTATTAAATTATTTTTATGCGGCTACAAATGGTTTATATTTTTAAAATCGAAATTTGTATCGATATTTTTTTCGTTTTCTATTAAGAAAAAATATTGTATAAAACAGGTTTTTATATATAAAAAAAAGTTTTAATATCCATTATATTATATACTTTTATTTCTATATATACTTACACAGATAAGAAAGAAATAGAAAAATATTAACAAATAAAATGTGATATACAATTATTTTTATATAACTAATATGTATATTAGACATTTTGCTCGAGCTCAACTTCCATTATAATATATAGAAGTTGAATCGTTTTATCAGAAAATATTTTAACAGTTCAAAAAATTGAATATTTTGACCAACAATGCAAAATTATTTCAAAAGTGGCAAGAAACCATCACCATCACGGGTATAGTAATTTTATTTCGTTATTTAAAAAGACATTTATATTTCTTATTGCTTTTATATATGCTAAAATCATTCTCCTAAAATTAACATAAACACTTATGATTTGCTTGCAATGATAATTTTTAGAATTTGTATCCAAAGATGATGGCTTAGTCATCGAAACGTGGTATGGTAAACATTAATATAAAATCCTTTTATTATATGATCCAAAAGAATAGGACATCATTTATTGAAAATCCATGTATATGATTCATAGGAAAAGAATAAATCAGTATTATAAGCTTTTACTTCCACGTCAATGTAACCAACATTATTTTTATTTTAATATCTCACCAAGGTATAGATAAAAAGGGCATAAAATGATCCCTGTTCATCCTTACTTTGAACGATGATCACAATTTTTATATCAAAATAATTACACTGTTGTTACGTTTACCAAATAATAAACAACAGGTACCCTCGTGTCAAATAATCCGATTTTTCTAAATCTTATTTCTTTCCAATTTAATGAGAAAAACTTCCCGTTCCACAAAAGCTTCTACATTGATCATTCCTAAATTGTAAATAATTAGGTTAACTAAAGAGGAATGATAGCCAGTCTGGTATAGACTTTAATATTATATAAACTTTTCGCATTTTAAATGTATACAATTTCTTCAATATAACACAAAATCTACCGCTAATTTTTTTTTAAGAAAACAAACTAAGTGGCTCGACTGATGAGTGGCCGTCTTTACAGAAAAGTGTGTTTTTTTAGGTATCTCCGCACCATACCATACAATATTTCTCATTCATATTGTGTGCAGATCACATAAAATAATTTCTTAGTATTATTTGATGGGTTTTTCATTCTCAGCTACTTCGACACGCTCACATTTAACTTGCATAAAATATGATCATGTGCACGATCGTATCCTATACACTGTTAACATTTTATAAACTAAAAGATCCATTATAAAATACCATGCGCGAGATCGTTCGCTCTGAGTAGATTGTTAAATTTATTTTTTTCGTAATGTTTATTTGAATAAAAAAAAAATTTAACACATACAAGTTTATACACAAATATATAAAATGATTATATACCTATATATTTTAAATAATATATAATTAATGTTTTCACATTTTTTATATACAATGTGACGTAGTTTCTCATCGGGTAAAATCTGTACTCAATGAATTTTTATTTTTCCTGAGGACTTGTCGTATATTTGTGTAAAAATTATTATTAATTCAGTCGTATATTTTCTTTAACAAAAAAAAACGTGTTTTTAGTATGAGTGTGCTTGATCATAATCTTATTTTCGACTTCTCTTTCTCGCATTATATAATATTTTTTGAAGATATTTTTTTTTCATTTTGAATATTTCTTTTACTGTGTAGTATACACTGTTAAACTATTTATTGCCTATATCCATATAGAAACACTCTATAATTAGCTTATTTTGTGTCGAAATTTTGTATAAATAGAAATTTTGTATATTATGTGCAAAATATACAATTTTAATATAATTTATTTTAAATAATTATTAAATATGTACGTCCTACTCGACTCTCCCATATATACTACGTCTACAATTTAGAATATTTTCTATATTCAATTTTGTAAAAAGGTGAGATTTTCTTGTAAACGAAAATATGTCTGGAAAAATTAGAAATAATATTTTTTTAAATTATTAAAAAATTAGAAAAATTATATTCTAATACACTCTTCCATCTCTTCTACATACACCTAATACAGAATTTTCGAATTTATCAATAAAAAAACGATTCTTTATGGTTGTGTGCGCATTTTCTGAAAAACTCAATAATTCATTCAATACATTGAGATTTTTATCTTCATATATACATTTTTCTATATATAATGTGTAGTATAGATTTATAACGAGGGTCCACTTCAAACTTCCGGTCATTAATTGGGTTTTAAATAAGATTTTAAGACAAAAATTAATGATTTCTTCTTCTTGAGTTTGGTGTTGTCGTTTCTTTTTCGTTTTTCTTTTTTATGTGTGCGCGGATAACACAGGATGTGTTATATATATTCAATTTTGATTAAATATATAAAATGTATGTAAATATAGTTAATTTTGTGTTTTTGGGATTTTTTTTTTAATATTTTTGATTTTTTTTTTGGGAAATACATTATTAGTTTTTGTACTTAGATATTTTTTTAAAGTTATTTTAAAAAGACTATGTAATTAATTTTTATTTTAAATATTGACTAGATCCAAGCCTTACAATTATTAAAAAAATAATTAATTTTAAACGAAATGACTAAAAATAAATAATGATGAAGTATTGTTTAAAAATATCTATAAATTATTTTTAAAGCATCAAAAAGTGTAAAAATTATCTTTATCGCAAAATGATAAAATTTTTGTTTAAGAATTACATATATGCAACGTTAGTCAGGACACAGCATTACTTTATTTCGACATAAATATGCAACGTTATAGGCAGTATAAATATTTTATATTCTTTGTAGGATTGATCAAATGATCAAATGGTCGTATAATGATTGATACGACAATTGTTTCAACTGCGAAGTTGCTCATGGGCTAAATGTTTCAATATTTTAATTCATATTAAATACAATTAGTTTTTATATTAAAAGAATATTTTTCAATTTCTCTTTAGATTTCCAAAATTCTTTTTAAAGAAATCTAAAAGTATTAAGTTTTTATTGCCAGCTTTAAATAATCTCAGAAATGTTATTATATCCTTGCTTTTAAGTTTTTTCTAGACTATACCTCTTCATCAGATCCAACCGACTCGAAAAGAGAACATAAAAGAATTTTTACCAGGGTGTGTGAAATATTCTTCTCAATCAATGTAACAGAAATATTGGTTAGTTTTTGTTTTATGGGTGGTTATGGGTTAAAAAAACCTAAATACTCTTTCCATTGGTTCTCTTTATGAGGTAAAATTGCCGCGCAGCGAGTTTTTCGTAAATAATAACAAAAATAC
>JANSTW010045602.1:0-13516 GCA_027564275.1 Diadocidia ferruginosa
GATGGTAGCGACGTAAAAAAATGCAGCGGCAAAACAGCCTTGTAGTACATTCTATATATTTGTTATTCTATGATATTATAATATACAAAATATTTATATGAGTACATATACGATGAGAAAGTCACATTTATATAAATCTAAGATATACAATAAAAAAAAGAAAAAACTTCTTATATTAATTTATAAGTAGAAGAAAATGTGAATTTATCACCTGAAAAACCGTATAAACATATAGGTAATAATATAAGGTGAGAAAATTAGACAATAGAGCAAAATAAAAAGTGTGTTGATTTATATTATATAGACATTTGGTAGTTTTATGTAATATTCTTATCTGATGATGCGGATAATAATAATATGGGCTTGATATAGAAAGATCTTGATAACAAATTATAAGTAACTGTTTTATTATAAAATGCGGAGAAATTATATAATTCTAGAAAATATTTCTGTAAATGCGTTTTTTTTTATTTCACAATTTTCTAACTAGCTGCTATTGTGTATTCGATTAAACATTTCTACAAATCACATAAATCTATATAGGAAATATGCGAAATAAAATAAAACAAATTTATTTAAAAAGAAAATTTTGGAAATTTATAGACGAGGGCAGATGATTTTATATATTTGATATGGTGATAATACAAGAACGGAATCGAAAGTTATAAAGGTCTCCTTATAGGACGAACTTGTCCGGTAAAAATGGTATGCGATTTTTGCTACTCAATTATATTTAAATGCGAAACAAAATTATCTGTTGACCGAACTTCTCTACTTTTATAAATGTTTGGTGACTTGGACTTATATAAAAATCAAAAAACGTTAAATTTTTAGTTTAAATTATATTCCCAAATATTGTCATATCTGCGATATGTCTATTGTCTAATTCAGGTGAAATGACATAACAGCCAAAAACATAACGCCCAACCGCTTTAATAAGCTTTTTCTAATTCTAAAAACAACATAGCAGCCAAATTACAAAACCATCACTTTGTTTAAAATTTTAAGAAGGGACATTTTATCGTTGTTTACCGGTTTAAGCCTTTGGACGTTATTTCTTCGGGTGTTATGTCCTGTCACCAATGAATAGAGAATAGAGCGAAATTTCCAAATTGTAAAATAATGTGGTAGTGCAAGGTAACGCAAAAAAATATTTTGTTAATTTGTTACATTTTATTCTTGTAGCAACGGAAAATAAATTCTTTTACGTTCCTAGTTGTAACCATCACGAAATTTTATTTCTTTGTGTTACGAAATGAGTAACGTTACAAAATATTTTTCCGGTTTCCACCATTGGTCAAATGTCTATATCGCATTTTTTTTTAATGTGAACAGATATTCGTGTATGAAGAAAATTTGTGTTATGTTTAAGAACCAAACTAACAGAGGCGGAGGGCATATTTTATGAATATTTTTTTGGATAGATTCAATCCTATTGACATTTGGCATAACTTGGATATCACAACAATATTCAATATTCCAAATGTGATCTGACATGCGATACGATTATCAATATTTATATTAAATTGTACTATATATGTACATACATTTTATGATCGAACACTTATATAGTGATCAATGATCATATCACACTATTATCATAATAAATATAGTGAGTAGTCAGCATGGAGCTTGCTATTTTCGAAAATTGGAAGAAATTGGAAATTAAAAAAAAATGACGTGAAGAATTTTCAGTCAAAATTTTAAAGCGATAGTTTGAAAACTGAGAGTGGATACCGTTTTGACAAAAATATACCGGTACAAAAGCGGCGGTATAACGCGCCAGACACTGGCTGCGTAGCGACCCCAATAATTCGTATTTTAATTTTATAAATTGAGAAGAATATTTATAACAGCGTATAGTATCGGATAATAAAAAAAAAACAAAATGATTTTTAGAAAATTTCACACTGTGACGATGCCTTATAATAAAAGCTTTAATACTGCGATTAAATCATCGCAAAAAATTAATTTGAAAAAGAATGCCCGTACCAAACCAATAAATAGACAAGAAAACTAAATTCTCTTAATTGTTCTAAAAGTGTAATTGCCTCACAATATATTCAATATTGTAAAAAAAGGCTTCATGAAGATCACCAACTTGATAACGAACTGATTTGACGCTACTAATTGGCTCCCATCCTATGATTTTCTTTTTTTTAAGAAAAGATTTGTACGTGATCATTATTAACCCTTTATCTTCCAGAATAACAAAATTCAAACGAAAGTTCTAAGATTTTAAATACTTGTTTTATAAGTGCTAAATAACATGCATTCAACTTTTGGAAGAGATATATAACCTGATGGTATCTTAGAAAAGGTCTGTATCAGTTAGTAAAATAAAAGAACAATTTTTGCATTCATTAATATGTATTTTTGAATACCATAATTACTTGTTGTAATTTTGGACTATGTCCCAAATTAGACCGGATATTCTTTTCACGCCAGCTCTACTCCATCTAGTGGTATAGTTATGGCAGGATTGGGAAGGATTTCGTCCATCAGACACAAAAGACAAAGGAACTATCATTCTTTCTATATTGTTCATTGAAATTTTTGGATCCAGCAAATTCTTTTCTAAGGCATAAAATGTAAAATCTTCCATAGTTTAATCGAAGACGAGAATAATGTGAATAATGTTTGCGGGATACCAAACAAAGTAACCGATTTCATTGAAGACTGTTTTAATCTAATAAAAATATGCGACTTAGATATTATTTAAATTGTGGTTTCCACAAGCCAATGGATTCATATTTTAAATTCTTTTTCGTACACTATTATTCTTTTCTTTCAAATGTATGCCATTATCATACCCCTGACAATAATTACTGAGCTCGAGTCCGTGTTTAGTTAACATATCAATGAGAACTTCAGTAAGACCTACCATTAATTAGTAATAAAAATGGTACTTTCGAAAACTTTGGCTTCCTTCGGCGCCTTAATTTCTTATCATCTTACTTTGGTCCCTCAGACGGTGCCAGAGTAAGAACTTGCCCCCCCCCCCTCAAAGGCCAGCACTTTACACTTATATTTTAACACTGCTTAAAAAAGGATTTCTTGTGAAAATTTACTAATTAAACTATTAATGATGATTGACGATATAGTATATAAGTGTAAATAATAAATTAATTCACTGATTTTGTAGCACTTTATGATCAGTGATGATAATATTTCAGTGATATTTTTCTCTATATATATTCGCAGTGTTTTAAGTTCTTATCAAATCAATTACTTAGTAAATTGTTACTGCGATAGTAGTTAAAAAATTGGTAGTCATGAAATAATTTTAAAGCAGTTATACACATTTCAGTGAATTAGCCCTTTTGCTAGCAGTGGACTGCAAATTTTCAGTGATATTATGGTTCTGTTGGAACTACCAAAATTATGTGGTTTTTTTATGATACAAATAATGACAGAAATAATTTGTTTTTAATCCTTTTATTCTAAGATCAAATATCCCATAGTTATTCATGATCATATCGATAAATGTATTTATAAGAATTGTAATGGATCTATTTTTCTCGTAATTTCAAATCCCAGTTATATCATATCTCTAGTCATCCTGTCGCTAATTCCTTATTCGAAAATAGTTTCATCATAAAAGTTTACAATTTACTTCATTTTTTATAAAATATCAAATCACACATTAAAAAGAGACAAATTTTCTGTTTATATCTGTTACAGAGGAGGAGCCACCACCATATACAATAAAATGCAGTTTAAAATTTATTTTGTCTCTTTTTACTATAAAATTGTAAATTTTCTTATATATAGTTTTACTTACCTGACTATAAAAAGCACGAGATGAGAATAATGTTGAAGAAATCTATATAGTTTATCCATTCATACAACCAGCATATTTTCACTTCCTGTCACTTTCGTTATATATACACACAAGCATTTCCTTTTCTTCCGTTCTAGCACATACCAATAAGACTTGTACCAGCTGCTGCTGGAGTAAATATAGTGCAAACCAAGTTGTATGCCAAGTTATATTTTAGTATAGTGTTCATATCCAAAGAAGAAAAATGTTTGTTGTTTCGTATTTTGTTTATTATGTTGTTTATTTTTAACTAATACGAAAATAACTAACTGTCTTCATGAATTTCAAGAAAACTATATATTTTTCTCATTCGATTGCACAGAGAAGAGCAATTTGGTGTAAGTATATATTTGGTTCTCATTATTTGAAGTTATGTTTATATTAGGATAAGTTATAATATGATCATGCGATTGTTATGTATATAAATATACCGCTAACCAGTTTTTATGCTATGACTTTGTTATTTGTGTGTGCGGTTGTGTGTTATTATTAATTTGTATAGGCAAAATACTTGGCTGCTGCTTTTACTGCTTTTATATGCATTCTGCATGCCATCATCGTCAACAAAAAAGCACAAATTGAGTAGTTCTGTTTAGGATGTTTAACCTGTCGGACGTGTGTGCACGCGTAACGAAAAAATAAAATTCTGAAAAAATAGTTTTTGTTAATTTATAACATCGAACGTAAAACATAAAACCGTTTTTATTTGCCAATATTATACAGTTGATTTTTAAATTAATTATTTTAACTACAAAAAATAAATGGTTTTTAACCAGAAAATCAATAAAAAGAAATTAACACGAATTTATATATAATATATAATTACATCAACATAATAAATTATTTTTTATTTAGTTCGCGTGTTTATATAGTTGTACCATATAGATTATATGGTTATATTAAAGTGTCTTATCGATTTTATAAATATATACACCAACCGAAAAAAAATTACTGGAATTTCTGTTATATAATTGTTTATATATACAAGAGCCAATAATTACTAATTAGAAAAGTAATTAAAAATTAAAAAGTTTTGTTAAATGTGGAAAAAAATTGTGTACAAGTGAAATTTGCAACAATCTCTGCTCACATATAACATTGGATTATTACCGCAGCACAATTCAAATATAGCCTAAAGTCTATATATTGCATTTCACACTAATTAATGTGTAAGTTTATTAGATTGTAATAATTCCGAAAATCGATTGAATTTAAATCTAATTGGAAAAAAAACTAAAAAATCAATTTAATTAAAAATCGAAAACCAAAAATCGTTCAATAAAAGCAATTGGCATAACTATATACGCCAAAAAAACGCAACATTTCTTGCAATCAAAATATTTTCAAAAGATAATTTACCCGTCTCTATGGTCTTTATATATACGCACGATAAAATAACGAATAACAATAAAAAATGACAGCTGAGTAATTTGGCTTTTTCATTCAATCGCGCACATTTCATTATATGGTGCAATTTTCGGTTACCTATATATATCTTATAAGTACCCGAAAAAAACAACAAATTGAAAATATCAAAAATTTCTTATATATAGTAAATTTAATCGACCACATCTTGAAGATATAATTATGTCGTTTGCGCAATGTTTGCAGCAACAGCAGCTCGTTCGAAAAAGTTATATTTTGCTGCAATATATAAAACAGTTGTTGGTCAAAAAATTTGCACCGAAAAAAGAATACCAATTTATATATTTTATAATGTCCGCATAAAAGACCAGGTGAATTTAAGTTTTAATTTGGTTTTTTTGGTTAAAATAAGTAACTTATATAAAAGCTTCGAATACATAAGACCATTGAACTTTTATCGCCTATAAGTGTGTTATTGACAATTATATATTGTTTAACAGACCAAAATGTGCAAATTTAAAACATGTAAAATTTATATAATTAAGAAATATGTTTATAGGTATATGATCATATATGATCATGATAAAATGTGTAGTGTATATAATTATGTAAATGATCAATGTGATCACATATAATATGGTTAAATTACATTATATTATGCAATAATATTTTAATTTAAAATAATCTTAAATAAAATACAATCTTATTCATAATATTGTACAAATTAAAAATTGTATTTTGATCATATTTAAAGAAAAAGATCAATTTAGAATAAAATGTTTTAAAAATAATTATATTGTTCCTAATTTAAAAAAATATATAAGAATTGTATTGTATGAATTATATGATCATAATAAAAGGGTATATAGGTCGAAATATAAGTATATTGTATATATGATCATTGATCAATGATAATATTATAATTAAATTACATTAAATTATGCAATATTTTTATTTAAAGAAAGTAAATATTTGACATCTTGTTCATAATATTGTAGAAATCAAAAAAATTATGTTGATCAATGATCATATTTACAAAAAATTTAAATACTTTAAAATAAAAAATTTTCAAAAAAATGTATAGGTAAATATTGTTAATTTGATACTAAAATTTCAAAAAAGATCTAATTTTTGTTCATTAAAAAAAATAACTTCAACTCTAATGGAAAATACTTAAATTCATACACCTTTTAATAACGACTAAATATAAAATTAGAATCTATAACGATCAAAGATCAATTCTCTGATAAAATGGAAATATGTAGTATGTATCAAAAATTACTTCCAAATTAAACCATATATATTATGCTTAAAGCTCGAGTTTCTCAGTTTAAATATGGCAATAATTATGAAATGAGTTTGATGCGCATTTTCTAAAATATTGAAATTTAACTTATAAAATTTTGATGATTAGAAAACAGAAAATCACTCTTCTGAGAAACGATCATATATATGCTTGATTACGACTTATATAGTAGGTGTATATGGTTTAACTTGGAAGTGGAAATTTATTTAGGTTAATACTAAGATTTTAGACTTAAAAACCTTTAATTTAAGCTAAAAGCAAGTCGAAAACTTATGTAAACGTGAGAATCAAAATCAAATGAAATCAAGATTTAATGAAAAAAATTCAAGATCTAACTCCAGAACAAGATTGTATAACCGGTACAGAATATTACACATTTTCGTAAACAATATTATATAAGCACCGAGTTTATCATATTTCATATTGCTCGAACGAAGATTATACTGACATGTTTTAGACAAGTTCTTCAAATTTAAAAACAAAAAATAGTTAAAAAAAATTGTATTGATTTATGTTGAGGGAACTACAGTAGTCACAATCGACGCAATCAATTTAGTTAGTTGAGGTACGTTAAGTTAAGTAAATAATAAAACCGGTTTCAGTGGCACGGAAGACTCTATTAAGGTTTGCCTTCTAGAAGGGTTTAAATTTTGTATGGGCACCAATGAAATATTAATATTTATATAGAGGTTGTTTGGTATCAAATGAAATGTCTTAAAAATAGAAACGATTTTAGTACTTCGGATATATCATATTTCATCCTTAAAAAAGGGCGAAGTTGAGGTAAATTTTGAAGAAAAAAACAACTTATAAATTGAAGATCACGTATGCATTACTTTCGAGTATCATTTGACGCACGTACCAACTTCTGGGGGTTATTTTGGATTCTAATTAAAACTTTAAGATCCTTGTCTGGTTGAGTAATGATGACTTGTTATCGACAATATCGGGTCGAACAAAAATTTCTGATAAATACTATAATTTCACTTAATAATAATTGAGTTTATGATATTCCTTCTTGAATCTCAATATTTTCAAAATATATTAAAAAAAATTTATTAAAAATGATCATATCTTATTGAAAATGATCATGTTTCATTAAAAATGATCGTATTTAATTAAAAGTGATCACATTTCGTGCAATAGTTTAAGCATATGAAATGAAAATGATCATATACTTGAATTGATCATATTTTTATCACTTTATTAGTAGATCTTCCATGTATACGCCGATTTTTTACTTCTTCGTATTCATCATATTCATTCTCGAAATGTTTATTGAATTGATCACATTTTTGTCCACCTGCTGTAATATTTTTCCATGATCAGTCGATCTTTTACTTCAGAAAGTAAAAGTTTAGAAGTCATGATCTAAAATTCTAAACAAATCTTCTTCAACATTTTCATTCGCGATCTTTTTCTTCAATTGATCATATTTTTGTCAATCTATTAGTAGATCTTTCCAGTTTCCTTATAAAATCCGATCAAAAAATCCAAAATGATCATCATGATCAAGTATAAACAAGTAATCTCTCCTTTTTTGTTTCTGACCACATGCTTGATAGTTTTCACTCTTCAATTCATGTCTCTCCCACTGACAAACTATATACTATTACACCCTACAAATAAAAAGATTTCACAACATTATGCTAATATTTTTATTAATAAAGAGACATTATACACAAAAGATACCAAAAATGATTAATCATTGCGGCATCTTAATTAACAAGATCTTTCTCGCATAATATCACAATATTATATATAAATAAGTACTTTACGATAATGTGTATAAAAGAAAATTACGTCATCCATGTGTGATAGACGGTCAATAGACACATTGCCTTTTTTCCTATAAAACTAATTCTTATATCAATACAATATACGCATATACTTAATATAATATTATATAGGTTCTTCTTATTAACACTTCATATTATATTGAGTGTCTATAGCACTGTGTATACACAAAATAAATATAAATTTCTTGTTTAGTCAGCAGTAGCTCTCTATTGAATCCGTCTATCTATATTATAGTTAATGAATCAAAGGCGATATATGTAGCTACCTATTAAAAGAAATTGTATATAATTGAGAAAATACCTAATAGCCACATTATAAATATGTGTTATTTAGTAAGAATAGTGATCGAATCATCATCATGTTAATATTCATGACATTATATATTTTATAAACTCATTCATTCATTATAAAATTGATCAATGTAATTATTATTATTATAATATTATGAGATTGTATTTTATAAATATAGAGAGAGCCGAAGAATTGCATATTATGTAGCTTTTTAAAAATATTTTATATTAAATTATTTTTTAGTTGTGTAGGAGAAACTTGAATTAAAATATGTAAATATGGGAGTATGACTAATGTATATATATAGATAGGTTTATTGAACATATTTTAATGACGTACAATGTGGGAATTTCTCATGTGCGCGGTTATTTCAATATATTTTGTAATGATTATTTTATGACACATTTGAACAAATATTGAATTTAGAATTTACCTTCGATTGTATATAGTTTTTAAGGTAATTTTTTTTTTGTATAAATTAAATCTCAAGCCAACCGTCATATAATTGGTAATAAGAGTGCTAAGAAATCCGGAATATTTTTGCATGATGCATATAATATGCGGATCGATCGGTTTTTATAAATTCTATGAAATATATAGCTATGCATACTTGGAAATAAGTATTTACCACATTTTCGATTTCCTAATTAATTTTTTTTTAATATTTAATTAAATACATTTTTTAACAATATGATCAATGATCATACATTGTTGATAAATAATTAAATCAAATATGATCATTTATTTTATATATAATGAAGTATATGATCATATATTGTAATTGTAAATACATACTTAAATAAAAGGTTCATCATTCATTATAAATACTTAAATCAAGTATGATCAACTTTTGTGAATAAATACTTAAAATGAAACGATCATTTATTGTAAATAGTTAAATACTAAAATCTTATATATATATATATGATTTATTGTATGTATAAATACTTAAGTCAAGTGTATGACCAATAATTGTAAATAAATACGACAATCATAGATATATATGATTTTTTATTATATACATATACTTAAATAAAATATGATGATTATTTATTCTAAATAAATATCTAAATCAAATATGATCATATATTGTAAATGATTATACTTAAAACAGTTATATGATCATTTATTGCAAATAAATTCTTAAATCAGGTATGATCATTTAGAGAAATACTTAAATCAAGTATGATCATTTATTGTAAATAAATACTTAAATCAAGTATGAATTCATTTTTTTGTAAATACTTAAAGTGTGATCATTTATTCTAAATAAATATCTAAATCAAATGTGATTATATATTGTAAATGATTATACTTAAAACAGTTATATAATCATTTATTGCAAATAAATTCTTAAATCAGGTATGATCATTTAGAGAAATACTTAAATCATAATATGATCATTTATTGTAATAAATCAAGTAAAAATAAATAAATATTTAAATTAGGTATGATCATTGATCATATATTATAAATAATTACTTAAAACAGTTATATAAATACTTAAATCAGGTATGATCATTTATTGTAAATAAATAATGCAATCGTAAGTATGATCATTTATTATAAATACTTAAATCAAGTATGATCATTTATTATAAATAAATACTTCAATCATAAGCATGAATTATGACCATTTATGTTTGATAAATATTCAAATTTATTGTACTTTATCAATATGATCACACGTTTAAGTTGAAATTTATCAAAATATATAAGAAAAGTTTTGTTTTATTTATCTACTTAACATATGATATACAGGAATTGTTGTTCAGGTTCCCAAAATATTAATCATTTATGGTCCTGAGATCGTATACATACAATCTTTTGAATGCCAAAATTTACAAATTCTTGTAAAACAAAAGACATTTATAATGGAAAAAGCATATTGCAAATCTGTCGAAGTCGGCGCCCGCAGTTTAACATAATATTAAATTTATATGTGTAATATATTTTCTCCATATATATACAAACACCATATACATAGTACATACATTTACATTATACAATAAATAAAAGATGCCAAAGGATTTGAGAATTTCAAATGTTTGTAACAATATTTAAGACAAAAAAAAGGAAGATATTATATATATTATACAAACGAGTAGGTTTTATAAAACATAATAATGCATAAAAATTGTACACAATTTTTAGTGTGTAGGACGACGTATGGCTCACACAAAAAAAAAGAAAGAATCTTTTCTCATTTTATATATTATAGTTAAGCAGATATGTAACTTTTACAAGTTATTTTTTCTTGTTCATCTCTGGCGTTGTTATTTTATTTAATATTATTTTAAACTTATTCGTTTGCGTTAAGTAGAATCGAAGAGATATATTGAAAATATTGATGCTTATTTATATATAAATAAATATGCATATTATTACCATAAAACTACTTAACTTTTATATAAAATATATTGCGAGTTAAGAATATTCATATATGTAAACCAAACAATATGTATAATATAGCAAATAAAACATCCGCGCAGACATGATCTTTTATTGTTATTTTATTAAATTACTTTTTCCACATATTATGTTTTAAATTTATCAATAATCTTTCAAAAGAAACATGTACAGTGTACACTATATACTGTACTTGAAGCAGAAAGAAAAAATTTAAATTTATAAAATTATTGCAAAAATCTCTAATCAAACTATTTTTTAAATGATCATATTTATACATAATATGATCGCTAAAAAAATAGTTTGATTGGAGATAAAGTTTTTTTTTTAATTTTTTTTATATATGCCAATATAGTAGAACATGCACTATAAGTAACAAATTCATGTTATATTTTAATATCCAATGCTAATGCAATAAAACATGCTCTACAAGCAGTAACATCATGTTCTATTTTATTAGTCAATGCTAATTGCTAATGCAATAAAACATGCTCTACAAGCAGTAAAATCATGTTCTATTTTATTAGTCAATGCTAATGCAATAAAACATGCTCTACAAGCAACAACATCATGTTCTATTTTAATATTCAATGCTAATGCAGCTCTACAGGTAGCAAAATGCTGTTTAATAAAATAAAAAATTTCTTTAATATGAAGCCAAGAACTAATGCGATATAGATAAGATTCCAATATTCCCTATGAAAATATTTTATCAGAATGTTTCTTGAGCAGTTTGATCGAAATAAAACATCTCATCGGAGCTTATTCTAATAACACTAACCATGGAAAAAATTATGTCTTTCGAAACATTTTTCAAAATCTTTTACTATTTCGAAAATAGAAATAACTATATAAATCCAACTTAACATAAACATTAAGTCTATATAAATATATCCAATTTATGTACTTACAACATTCCGCTGCGCGTAAATATCGAGGTTAATATAATTACTTAATATTCTGGAGAATTACATGAAAATGTTTAATATACTATTACACGTAATAAAGTGTCGTGTGTAATATATTATAGTGTTTATACTTTACTACACCACAAGTCGATTGACCCGTCTTTAGATCGATACATTCGATTATGTGTGATTTGTACAAATTTATATATAAATATTAGCGTATAAGGTTTCTTCGTGTAATTTGTGTGTACCTCAATATAAGGCGCCTCGTTTAATTATATTGGGCTTTGCGTATATAAGTATACGTGAATAAGGAAATTTTGTAAATCGTTTTCTAATTAAATAAACATTTAATGGTTTAATATTTCTGCATTTGTACAAAATAAAGACGATATTATTAGTAAATTTAATAAAGTCTTTAAAATAATAAAATATTTAATCATGAGTGCTGAAAATTCTTTTTTTTTAATGGAAAAAATTTAAATTCTATAATTAATTGTATTTTAATTATACAACAATAATGATCGTATATATTGGCCTAAATTACCTATAGAATTTTAGGGGTTTTTAAATTAAGATCTGATAAAATTTCTTAGTTTCTTTGCTGCTTAAAATATAAGTAAGGAATATTTGTCTAAGGTTTACTAAATAAATTAGATGAAAGTCTGCAAATTTCAAAGCATATTATTACACACATGTATCCTAAAATATAATAAGAATAAAAAAACATTTACGTTATGTATATACAAAGACAAACAAATTAATATAATACTCATCAACTTGTGTGAGGGAAAGTGAGGGAGCATGTAGGGATCATTTTACCATTCTTATCACAAATTAAATTTAAAAAATTTATAAAAAATATTTATAAAAATTAGAAAGAAATAAATTACATTTTGCTAATGTTTCTATAGTAAAACTGTAATATATGTTACCAAAAATATCTCAAATTAAACCTAACTTACCCTATATATATGTAATGTTATGCATACAAAATTATTTTACGTCACACTATATTTCATTATTATTATGTATTATTATTAATTATATTAATATTTATCTTAAAGTAAATATTTACTAATTTGATTATATTAATTCAGTTATATAACTAGTTCATTTATTTTCATATATAATATAAAGGCATATAACAAAGAAAAAAAATTCAAATTAGAGCTGTTTATAGATAATAATTTTTAATAAGTTTTTTTTTTAATGTGAGAAAGTTAAATATTATTATTTTAATATTTTTTTTATGTAAATACTGTTTTTTCTGTTCTTTTATGATATACTATTTTAAAGTACAGTTAAAAAAATTTAAATAATATGGAATTTAATTTTCAAAATTATAATTAAAAATTTTATTTAGAAATTATAATTAAATTGTGAACATTTAATAAGTATAGGAAACTTAAGATTGTCCTAGATTTTAAGTGGATTTTTTTAAATAATAAAAGCTTCTTTATATACTTTTGATTTTTACCAAAAGGTTCATTAAAATTAAAATTATTTTTCATAATATTTTAAAAATTATTTTCCATAATTTTTTAAAAATTATTTTCAATAATTTTTTAAAAATTATTTTTTATAATTTATTTTTATAATTTTTAACATAAA
>JANSTW010045613.1:0-13512 GCA_027564275.1 Diadocidia ferruginosa
TAACGGTAAATCGAAAATTTGGGGGTGTCCGAAAAATTTTAAATATGAGGTCGTGTTTTACTCAATCAGACCTACAAGTGCAACCTATGCTATGACACTTGAAAAGTATATTCAATTTTTCCGATTTTGTAACACAGTGTTATTTTTCCGTTTTTGGTGGTTTATAGCATTATACAAAGATTCGTGCGTGTTTAGCTTTAATTATCAATTTTTGCTTCGCTTGTACCACGCTCACACATTTTTTAAATTACAATTAGAGATTTAAAAAGCTTCGAAAATTGAGATGCGTTTTTCATTTGACTAATAATAATCTAAGTGTAATTTATTTGTTAAGTCGTCAATAAGTAAAAAAATCGGAATATTTCGGTTACTTGATAAAATAAAAATAAAAATATTATTCCAACAATTCGACATATAACCCAATATTTTATTGACTAACCAAATGTGTTGATGTGTTAAACGAAAAAATTCCTAAAATCCATAAATTGCAATCCTTTTCTCTCTATATTGCAAAACTTTCCGACAAAAAATACACCAAAAAAATAAATATCTATTTAACCCGTCACGCCACAATAATATTTTTTTTTCATTTTTTTTTTGTAATTCAAAGTGTTATATATTATTATTATATTATTATTTTCCATAAATCAATAAATTATCTAGAATAATATTTTTGCCTTTTACTCCTATGACAATAATAAAAAAAATCAAACAGTTCACAAAATAACAAAAAAAGGGATGAAGGGAGAAAAACATTAAAACCTTTTATCTGTCGCTATTGGTTTTGAAGTGTAAGCTAAATTTATGGTTTTCTGTTTTGCTATGTACTATAAAGCTCATCTCTACATATACACTTTAGTATTGTAGTAGAGTAGAGAAAGTTTCTTTTTCCATTTACTATTATTATTTTTATTATTATTATTATTATTAGGTTATATATATACGCAAGAATATATAGAACAGCAGTGCAAAGCTTTCATATATTGTGTATAAGAATATGTAGGGTGAAAAAAGAAAATTCGTTTTTGATATCATAAACCAACAGAACAAGTTTATGTATTTTTTTCCTTATGCCCTAATTCACTTCACAGTTGAAGTAATTTTTTCACATCACATTTCTCACATAACTTTGCTAAGTACATTAATTTAACAAACAAAATGAAACATATACAATATACATACTATATCTACGTATATAGAGCTTGAATTGTGCTATTTTAATAGGATTGTTAGAGCTTTGGTGTTTTATTTTGATTTTTGTTGTAAAATATTTAGAATTTAGATGAATTTTCTTTTAAACACAATTTTTTTGAAATTGCTCGAAAGTTACAAATAAAACTTTTCTCTCTTTGTGTATTTCAGATGTATAAAAAGGTGGCGAATCTGCAGTATAGCAAATAGGCTCCCTGCATCCAGTAAAAGGTCATCCCCCGACAATTGGGGGAAACCCTTTTCGTCAGGGAATGGGTTTAAAGTTTGTATGCAATAGTTTAAAAATGCAATATATTTTGATGTTAAACCTATACAGAATTGAAGGGTTGGTTAACTAAATTTTTTTTTAGTGTGAACTTAAGAGATGTCACCCCTCCTTTTGAGGAGCATAACTTTTGTATTAAAAATATCAAAATATGGGTAATGGGTATATATATATATATTTATAGAGTTTGACGATTGTGTGCGGTCAAATGAAAGGTCTTGCTAAGGGCTACAACTTTAGTTTTAAGATCATTCTCTGATCAGCCCTCAAGAAAAATAATATTTCCAACAAAATATAAATGAACTTAAACAATGTGATTTTGAATAATATTTGTAGCTTTTATTTTAATGTTGTTCGATTGGCACATGTTGTTTTACTAAATCCAGTTCTCAAAATAATATTCATTATTATTTTTGTTATTGTGATTAAACGTTCTAATTTTATAGTTATCGTTTTATGGATAATTTATAAATCTAAAGCGTTTTTTATAAGCTTAAGACATAAAATAACAACCAAGGAATTAACGCCTATTTTTCTACAGAAAAACCACCCAACGAAACCTCCGAAACAAATAACACCGAAATATTTTTTTTTATATTCAAAAACGAAAAAAACTTCTAAAGAAATTAACCATCGAAAGAAATAACACCTAAAATAATTTTTAACTAATAATAAAATAGTAATAACACCCGACGAATTAACCCCTGAAAGAAATAACACCCAAATAATGTTTTTTATATTCAAAAACGAAATAAACCCCAAATGAATTAACTCCTTAATTTTTGTATTTAACGCCCAATTTTCTTAACGAATTAACACCACTGACGAATTAACTTCCGGAATAAATAAGACCCAAATAATTTTGTTTAATATTCGAAAATGAAATAACCCTCAAATGAAAAAAAAACAACCGAATGAAATAACACGCAAACAATTTTTTAGAAGAAAAATTTTAGTGTGTTTTACAATAAAAGTGTATTTTGGGTGTTATTTCATTCGGGCGGTAATTCTTTTAAGGGTTATTTCATTTTTGAATAAAAAAATACTTGAGTGTTATTTTTTTGGGCGGTTAATTCGTCTGGTGTTATTTCATTCGGACGTTAATTTTTTTGAGAGTTATTTTGTTTTCTAATATTAAAAAAAAAATTATTTGGGTGTAATTTCTTTCGATTGTTAATTCGTTGGGTGTTAATTGTTACTTCGTTAAGTTTTGAAAAAAAAAAAAATTGGGCGGTAATTCCAAAATTGTGGGTGGTAATTCGTTTAAGGGTAACTTCGTATTTCAATATAACAAAAGGTGTTATTTCTTTCGATTGTTAATTCATTGAGTGTTATTTCGTTTAGTTTTGAAGAAAACAAAAATTTGGTTGGTAATTCTAAATATTTGGGAGTTTATTCATTTAGGGGTTTTTTGTTCCTGAATATAAAAAAAATATTTAGGTGGTATTTCTTTAATTCGTAGGGTGTTGTTTCTGAAGAAAGAAAATTCCTTGGGTGTTAATTCAGGCAACGGTTTTTACGTGTTAATTGTTGTTGTAATTTTGATTTTTAATTTTTTTTATACTACGGAAAGCCATTAAATACAATTTATGTACTTATATTCTCTCTTCGATAGGATAGCTCAAATCATGCATATTTATTGCTTAAATCAATTTTTTTAATCGTTTGAATCATAATTTAATTCGATTAAATCAACTTAGTTTTAAAAATTTGATTTAAACAATATAAATGTGATTTCAAAATTGGATCTAATTAAAATTTTATCGAATTAAATTCTGAGCGTATCAAAACTAATTTTTAATGAATCTAATGATTCGTTTAAATTTATCTAGTTTTAGAAAAAGTTTATCATGTAATGTGGACTGCTAATTTGATTTTCGTTTTTGTATGCGTGCATGATCTGTAACGATAAGTGCTAAAAATGTATGGAATTAAAAATTTCTAGCACTTGTGACGTCAGAAAAAATTTGGTAATTGCTCAATATATTACCTGCTATGTTTACTGCCATAGTTTTTATCTATAGATTGTGTTTTATTTAAAAACTAAAGATTTGCACTTTTGTAAGCAGATATTTTCTCTATGTATAATGTGTGCTCTCATTTATAAAGTAAGACAAAAAGAAAAAAAAACTTTCAGCTTCGCATTTATATAGAACTCTTCGACCCCATTAATAACAACATATAAAGTATTTTATTAACAAAGCCTCCTTTAAAACCTCCCCTATTCGCTATATATATATACATTATACATATACAAGACCTGAACTCATTCTGTTGTAATTTTTATTTATAATTTTTTTTAGCTCTCATTTTTCCATTGTTAAACAGAGTTTTGTCCATTTATACTTAAAAGATTATAGCACGTCTACTTAAACAGTAATTTGTAACCTTTCTTCCCAAGCAATTCGAACATATACCTCTATATACTATGTAAGACCAGTTATATAGACCTATTCGTCCTACATATTGAAGTATACAAAATATATACAAAGACCATTTCAAATTTCGGTTTGTGCGGAAAATGGAATGGAACGACATTTTGGAAAAGCTTCAACATTGAAATATATTATTAAAAAAAGAAAAATAAATTAAAGGATTTTCTTGTATATTTCGTTTTTATTTTATACATGAATTGTATTTCTCTATGTAACACAAAGAAAAATTGATGTGGTTTTTTAAGAATTTTTTTTTTACAAATCTTATGAATACGAAATTTAAGAAAAAGTAAAAAGCCTGGAATAAAAATGTGTACCATAAGCTATAGGTATAATTTGGCGAATATAACCATGCGGAGTTGGGGTAATATTTATGATGACAAATAAGATGCGAACATTGGAACGTTTCATTTAACATTTTCATTTTCTTTTACTTCATTTGTTTTTCTTGTAAATTTAAAAGCATAAACCGAGAATAAATGTTACAAAAATTTGAATTTATCTAAAATTTAATATACTCGAGGGTAAAAAATACAAAAAAAAAATATTCATAATTTTGGTTTAAATCTTATGTATGGAAGATGAAAAAAAATTGTTTGTTGTGATGGTTTTTTCATTACTCACGCGAGTTACGTGAGAATATTGAATAATAAATGTATTCGTTTTTTGCTCGTGCATTGTATTTTCACGCGGTGATAAGGTTCTGTGGGTGATACGAAATAACACCCAAAGAATTACATATATAATATAATAATACCTGAATAAATTTTTCTAATATTCAAAACCAAAAAAACCCATAAGGAATTAACGCCCGAATGAACTAACACCCGAAATATACTTTTATTGTGAAATACACTAATATCACTACTCCACAAGGGTTTGGTGATCCATATGCCACTATTTTTTTCTAATGTAGACGTGTCAGAAAATCACAAAAATGGCAAAATGTTTTTTTTTATGGATACAATTTCGAGATATGGTCCAAATTAGTTTTTGTCGGAGTTAGCTTTACATATTAGACCATTTCTCGAATTAGGTTATTAAATTCCCTGCACATTTTATATAATAAGTTTGGTGAACCGGTGCTCTTTCGGCACTATCGATAGAAATATGTCGAAAAAACTTGAATTTTTCTTAAAAATTGACACACAAAAATCAGTAAATTGTCCAGAAAAAATGGAAAACGTCAAAAAATGTCCAGTTTATCAATTTTTGCGTATAGACAGGACTTTTAAGAATAAAATAAAATTATGTTGAAAAAATCCAAGGATAGACGTTTCAAAATTCAGCTATTTACTTGTCTTTATATTTCTTGCTTATATTATTCACATTTTTACATAAAAATTTAAGGATGAACTGCAAGTGCACTATAATGAATAGCTAACGTTGATCATTGGCTTTGGTCTTGCTCGAATTATGTAGGCTATCGTCATGCTTGATTGTATTGACGTTTATTGTAGTCTCGGTCTGTGCGATTTTTATTTCTAGAAATCCAACCATTAATGGCCATTCAAACTTTTCCAGTACTCTGAAATAAATATATAATCTCCTTAGATTCTAAGGGTTCCGATTCCGTTTCGGCTCTTTTTTGGTTTAAACCAGTGAGCCTTTATATAATACAAAAAAACTGTCACGCCTCAAAATTGTTTCGATTTCTATCCAAAGCCTTTGTATGATGTTTTAAATTTTGAGTCTTCCGTCAAAGATCTTAATTGGAGTTTTCTTTTTGAAGGACAACTGGTACTTTGCAAAATGGGCACTTATTATTGTCCATTGTGCCATTCTTTGTGTTATTTAATCTGTTAGGCAGCCAGACATTTCAATAAAAGCTAGCACCTTGGTAATTTTGATTTCTGACAGCTCTCCTAACTGTAGAAACGGGCTATCAAAAGTGTTCTGCTTTGTACGACAAAAGGCGGGACATTCGCAGAGTTTAAGAGATTATGGCCGGTGATGATGCTGACCACATCCTTATATTTCTTGCGATATAACATAAGGATAGATTTGCTTGTTTTCTTAGATATCTTACTGAGGAAGATCTTAGTTTGACGAAAGCCTGATCGGCCGTTTCATCACGCTTGGTACTTCTTCCGACTGAAAGATTGCACCATTCCTTTTAGCGTCGTGTTAGACACTCCAAGTACTGGTTCGGGGCACAAAACGCCATGCAAGCACTACCTTGCCAATTCGACCGATTTTTCATTACCTTCCTATCATCAACTCAGCCGCTGTCGCAACTGCGAAAGTTTCGAATTGGAAAATTGTACAATTTGTTCCGTGCTTGGAGAAAAGACAACCGCTCCCGAGCCCCCTTCTGTCAATGATACAACAGATAGTTTATAAGATCATGAAAATTAAATTCAGATCATTTTTGTTTATTAAAATTTTAGTTCGTTTCAAGAAAATTAAATTCTTTCGATCAGAAGCCGCAAATTATAAGTCTATGGCGAATTAGGTCTTAAAAATCAAAGTTTGAATAATTACCATTTAAATCCAATAATCTATGTGGTTTTACGTTTACAATAATTTGATAAATTGATGGTGACACTTACCTTGAGGTACACAAAAAAAAACAAACAAAAAATTTACGACAATTCAAAACCAGTATTACTTGACACAGCATACCGTAATTTATCGCGTAGCGTACTTTTCTTTTGATAGTTTGGCAATTTTAGTAAATTAAAACATGTGGATGAGGTGGGCAGTCGATTTAGTGGGTCTTTTTTGCGTATCGTAAAGAAGCCACGTATTACACTGCCGATTGTGTCGCCAGTGTCTTCGTCATCGCCCACCTCAACGCAACGTATCGAAAACGGTGGCTCTAGGTGAGCAAAGCCAAGCAACGGTGGTTTTGAACAACTAGTAACAAACTGAAAAAGAGACATATTTAATTTAACAATTTGTTTCTTATTTAAAAACACGACTAACCTTTAAAAACAACTTTCGTTCATCTTCGGTAAATTCCCGAGACAATATGTCCCAGAGCCAGCTGACCACGCGATGCGAGTCATGAAACCCACCATAGTATTGTGTGTGTTTTCGCAGATCTTTCAAGTCTAGCGGTGCCGTATCACCCGATATGAGACGCTGCAGTTCGGGCGTTGAAAACAACGACAACCATTCGGGATTGACGATGCTACGAAAACCTCGGATAAATGCTGCGGTTTGTTCGCGAATTTGTGTGTGCATACGAAAATAGGCCATATAATGAATGTAATTTATTCTAAAGAAATATTTGATTAAATTTATTTTTCGAATTTTTTGATAAATTCTTACTTGTTATCATTTGTTACGGGCCGACCACGACCACCCGGATGCAATTCGTGCGTCACAATTTTACCCATTTGATCTTCATCAACGGAAAAGGTTAAGTCAAGCGTTGACGCATCACCCTAAAAATTTTCGGCAATTATGAAAAGGTCTTTTAAAAGACTTAGAAATTTTTTGGAAGTCTTTTACAAGTTTTGGAAGACTTGGCAGTCTTTTGGAAGTTTGGAAATTCTTGAAAGTGTTTAGGAATATTTTGGAAATCTTTAAAAAGGTTTGGGAAGTTTTTTGGAAGTCTGAAAATTCTTTTGGATGAATTGGAAGTCTTTTGGAAGAGTTGAAAATCTGGAAATTCTTCGAAGATTTTTTTTGCAATATTTTGAGTCTTTTGAAAGTACTTTTGAAGTCTTTAAGAAGACTGGAAATTCTTGGAACTTTCTCAGAAATATTTTTGAAGTGTTTTGGAAGACTTGGAAGTCTTTGTGAAGTCTGGAAATTCTTGGAAATTTCTCAGAAATATTTTTTTTGAATGCTTAGAAATCTTTGGGAAGTCTGGAAATTCTCGGAAGTTTTTTTTAGACATTTTTGAAGTCTTTGGGAAGTCTAGAAATTCTTGAAAGTTGTTTAGAAATATTTTGAAAGTATTGTGAAAGTCTTTTGGAATACTTGGAAGTCTGTTGGAAGACTTAAAAGTCTTTTGGAAGACTTAAACATATTTTGAAAGTATTTTTGAAGACTTAGAAGTCTTTGTGAAGTCTGGAAATTCTTGCAAGTTTTTTTCAGCAATATTTCAGAAGTACTTTGAAAGTATTTTTGGAAGACTTGGAAGTCTTTTAATAGTCTTAAATTCAGAAAAATCTTGGAAGTATTTAAATATCTTGGAAGTTTTGGATGTCGTAAAAGTCTTTCTAAAGACAAAACTGGCAGGTGGTTACCTCTCAGATTTTTATCAAATCCTAAGAATTACCTGATAATGTTTGATAAATGTTAAACTTCGGTAAAGTTCCGTGTCCAAAGAGGGCAACTCATCCATACAACTGTAGAGTGCCTGTTGCGTTTGACCCAACAATTGTGACAGAAAGAAAGAAGCGAATGGCACATCCACAACAATTCCCTCATAGACCGCTTTGCCTAACATGCGGCCGACAAATTCAAATAATTGCAGATGGTTTTCTTGCATTTGTGATGTTGGTGATGGATAGAGTCGTTGATCTGATGTTGTTTTAAATAGATTTAGAGATGGATCAAAGACCCGTTTTATTGTTTCTTCTAGGAACTCTTTGAAAACACCATCTTGATCGATGCCAGCCTCGTCTAAGCCCTGTTGATTGATAAAGCGTACGCGTATGACGCCTTTTAGAGCGTGTGGTGGCAGCAGTGCCAATTGTCGATAACCATCTTCTACGATCCGATCACGATGTATGGTTATCAAAGCCGAAGATGGAGAGGCACATGCCGACTCGGTCAAGCCCAGAACGGCCTTTTCATTTTGAACATATTTTCGAAAAAGCTTCACTCGATCCTCGTGCGGAATAATGTGTGGCATTTTTTGCAACAAAACTTGAGTGTGTTTTTTGCCTTTTTCCAAATCGGTTAGAAAATGTGATGGTCGAATGTCGTGTATTAGCCAATGATTAATCGGTGCAAATTGTCGACGACAATCACGTCGATACAGACATAGCAGAAGCGTGTGCATTGATGTGAACAGAGGAGCCGACGTTACGGTTCGAGGATCTAAAAATAATTTGTATTCTAAGAACTGGTCTCAATTAAATTGTCTCAAAACTAACCAAAAACATTCTCCTGAATCGATCGAAAGAGAAAATTATTTAGGAAATACGAAAGACCAACATAATCGGATAATTCAAATGGACTTTGCTGTTCGTACATTTCGATGTCGTCTAAAATTCTGGTGGGAAAAACGTTTGGTTTATTATTATTGCATAAGTAGTAGTCACGTAACTTACGTAACATAGTGCGTCATCAGATCACAAAAGAGCAACAACATTAGCAATGGTGGAGCATAGGAGGTGGGACACAGTGTTAGAAGTTCGAGTAGTCCTTTGAGTCCACAATTCGGTCCTAGTGATGCCAGCAGCAAGAAGAGGTCGTGCAAAAGGGTAACGTTGTAGCAGAGACCTGCGATTTAAAAAAAAATTTAATTTAATTTAATTTTTCACCTAAAAGAATTCGATGAATCAAATTTTCCAAATTTGTTTTTTAGAAGAAAATTCAAGATGGCGGCATTTATTCAAGATGGCGTCAATAGTATAACAACTTTTTATTTAAATTAAGACCGCTAGCATGAATTGAAATAAAATCGTAAAATCAAAAATAAAATAAAGTAGTTTTTTTGAAAAGGAAAAAGTTATTTATAAGAATTAAAGATGGCGGCATTTCGGTACTTTAAATACACATATTTATTTAGCCAATAAACAAAAATTGATTTGTCTGTTTAATTATTCGTTGGTGCAGTCAAGTTATTCTAAAATTTACGCTTTAGACGCCATCTTAAATATTGTCGCCATCTTGAATTTTGCCACCATATTGAATTTATTATGAATTTTGTTATATTTTGTCTTTTTTACAAATTTATTGCTTAGGAGGTCGTTTTTTGTTTTCTACGATTTTCTTAATAATTTGTTGACTTTCATACAAAAATTTAAGGATTCGACGACATCCTTAATTTTGTCGCCATATTGAATTTATCGTAGTTTTTTTTAATATTTGACGCCTTCTTGAATTATTTAGTAATGTTGATTTTAAAAATTACCCGACAAAATATCCAATTTCAGTTGTGACAAAGTGCTCAGTGCCGCATGATACATTGCACACACAATAGACACCTGAGTAATGCCATCACCGCCTAATTTTCGCCACGGTTTATTCGTTTTGGTCGTCGTTGATTTTGTCGAACTTCGTTCGAGGGCTCGTTTAAACATATTGGTCGGACCATGTTGTTGATTTGGAAAATCTACCTTTTCATAGCCCACCGACAATTCTTTTAGCTTATCGACCAGCAGTAACTTGACGATTCGATGGCTCCACAACAAATAGATTTGTTTTTTGATAAGCGACAGATTTTCGTTGGGTGGTGCGTCTGGGCTGGGTGTGAACCAGCCTAGCAGTTCATGCCATTGCGAGACGGCACCGCCCTTTTGACCCACAGTGTTCGGTATGCTTTGTAGCAGTTTCATGCAAACAAACTGATATAGAAAAATTAATTTAATTTAAAAGGACAATTTTCCAGAAAATTACCGTAAACGTTGGAAAGCCAAGTGTAGTTGTTTTGGCCGTTGGTTCCAAGTAGAATAAGTGAACAATATTTGCTAGCAGTGCCAGTGATTGCGTACCCTGCATGCTATTTGTGATAATTTTTAATGATTGCTCTTCGCCCAGCAGTGTCAGCGTTCGCTGCAGCATTTCATTTGCTTGCAATTTATTCAAACTGTCGACTGCAATTTGTTCTAAATGATAAACTAACGCTGGCATCGATAAGATTTGTACTAAGAACATTGACAGCAGGTTTTCGCTAAAATTTCCCGATATTAATGGTCGAATTGATAGGGTTAAGATTGCTTGCAGTGATATTGGTTTTAGAATGACGTGCGAACGACAAGTTCCCTTCATTAGGACTGCCTGAAAGAAGACAATTAAATTCTGAGATAAGATTCATTCGAGGGGGTATTAACCTTTTGGAAGTCTTTTGTAAGTCTTATGGAAGTGATATGGAAGTCTTTTGGAAGTCTTTTAGAAGTCTTATGGAAGTTTTATGGAAGTCTTTTGGAAGTCTTTTGGAAATCTTGGAAGTCTTATGGAAGTCTTTTGGAAATCTTGGAAGTCTTATGGAAGTCTTTTGGAAGTCTTTTGGAAATCTTGAAAGTCTTATGGAAGTGTTTTGGAAGTCTTTTGTAAGTCTTTTGGAAGTTTTATGGAAGTCTTTGAAGTTTTTTAAAAGTTTTTTGAAAGTCTTGGAAGTCTCGGAAGTCTTTTGGAAGTCTTAAAATTCTTATGGAAGTCTTGGAAGATTTTTGTAAGTTTTGGGAGTCTTTTGTAATTCTTTTGGAAGTCATGAAAGTCTTGTGGACGTATTTGGAAAGTCTTGGAAGTATTTAGGAAGTCTTGGAATTCTTTTGGAAGGCTTGGAAGTCTTTTAGAAGTCTTGAAAGTCTTTTGGGATTCTTATAAGTCTTGGAAGTATTTTGTAAGTCTTTAGAAGTTTTTGGAAGTCATGGAAGTAATTTGGAACTTTTGGAAGTCTTTTGGAAGTCTTGGAAGCCTTGGAAGTCTTGGAAGCCTTAGAAATGTTTTGGAAGTTTTGGAAGTCTTATGGAAGTGGTATGGAAGTCTTTTGGAAGTCTTGGTAGCCTCTTCGAAGTGTTGGAAGCCTTGGAAGTCTTGGAAGTCTTTTGGAAATCTTGAAAGTCTTGGAAGCCTTAGAATAGTGTTTGGGAAGTTTTGGAAGTCTTATGGAAGTCTTATGAAAGTCTTTAGGAAGTCTTTTGTAAGTCTTTTGGAAGTCTTTTGAATGTCTTGGAAGTCTTTTGAGTCTTGAAAGTCTTTTAGAAGTCTTTTGGAATTCTTGGAATTATTTTAAAAGGCTTGGAAGTCTTATGGAAGTCTCTTGGAAGTTTTTATAAGTCTTTGAAGTCTTTCAAAGTTTTTTAGGATTTTTGTCCCAAGTCTTGATAGTGTCACAGAAGACATACAAATAATATTATTTGTACCTCTTCTGTGATAGTGTTTTGGAAGTGTTTTGAAAGTGTTGTGGATGTCTTTAGAAAGTCTTGAAAGTTTTTTGGAATTCTTGGAAGTTTTGGAAGTCTGTTTAAAATGAAAGGCGGTCGGACACATTTTTTCAGGTGGTTACCCCCTCGGATTCATTAGTAAAAATTACCCTTAGCGATTGAAAGAAGCCCTTCTGCACCAATCCGCCCATTATGTTACTACAAAGTTTAGCCATGCCCGGCTTTAAAGTGACAAGGTTTTTGGCTTTCAACAAGGTCCACGTATTCGGTGACGTAAACGCCACCAAAGTGTGTAAATATAAGGCCAATGATATGCTTTCTGCATGATTTTCGGGCTTCAACAGTCGCATGCATTCACAACATTCGTACAGCAACAACTTGATGTGTCTGATCCATGGATGACTGAATTCCTTTTGTAACGCTACGCCAATATAGCTATGTTTTGGAGATTCAGACTCTAAGGTTATTATTAAATAGCGACATAATCGCTCCAGTCGCTCGCAATGCTCGGGCGACGTTCGATTAAATTTTGTTAAAAATCTTGCACTCGCATGATAGACACTGATGCAGGGCTTCAGTTCGATGTCTTTTTTGGTCGTTTTGTCCACCGTTATCGGTATAAGGTTATCGAATTCTGATCTGTAACAAAGAAAATCGATTAAAATCTCATTCAGTCTGTGCCACTTTTCAGCAAGTCTTACAAAATCTTCCCTAAATACTGTCGACGAACTCGCCAACCCCGGATCTGTGATTGAATTATAATTATGGCATTTTCTCGTTTCTTTTCGTGGGCTCTTTCCTCACGGGCTGCCTTTGTCTGCTCGAGGAATGTTGTTTTCGTTTTTGCTTCAGCCCCACCAAACATAATTATTTTGCTTATCGCATCAGTTTTCTAGAGCAAAAAAATCAATTTGCATCGACTTGCGTTTGTTGCGATTGCACATCAATTAAAATAAATGTTTAATTAATTATGACAATCTAACTATAACGATAAGATTACACAAATAAATAATTGAAAATGTAAATTAATTAAATAAAATAACAAAAACAATTTTCTCTACTTACTCGCTGTGGTGAAAACAAAAATATTTGTTGTTGTTGTTGCAATTGCACGCAATTTTATTTATTTTCCCTCTTTCATTTGGCGCGCTTATCTTTATAACTCATGTTGCAGGCAGCTTTTCGCAGACAATTTAATAAATTTAGGAATTATACAATTATAACTTATTAATTAAAACAATTATTTGTTATTTGCGGAAAAACAATCTTTTGTGGCAGCACAATTTTTCTCCTTCGCGCTTTTTGTGAAAAATTGAAAATTTTAAATTTGACTGAACTGTCAAAATCATATGAAAATGCTGTGAGTTTTTTTACACGTAGCGGGGAGTTTACAGCGGCATTATATAGTTTTACTATTTCATTGTAGATGGTGCTGTGTGTGATTGGACTTTCATTTGAAATGACGGTTGATTATAATACGCAGTTAGAGGTACTAGCATCGATAGTCGCATCAATAGGGCATGTTAAACGTCAAAAATATATATGTATAATAGCAACAATGGCCGTCTTAATGTGAAAAAACAAC
>JANSTW010045624.1:0-13507 GCA_027564275.1 Diadocidia ferruginosa
ACTTAATTGACGGCAACGTCCGTTGCGATAGTTTTATAATTTTTGCCTGTAGTTTACGTTTGTACAAGAAAATCGAAATAAAACAAGTAGCTGTAGCTCAGCGATAAAGTTTTGGCTTTGTGTGCGGGTGGTTCGAGTTCGATTCCAGTCTCGGTGGTGACTTTTAAGAAGTTTGATTGTTTGGCTTTCTTATACATAAAACAAAAATACGAAATAGCATTAAATATTATATAAATCGGTTACAAAATGATGTAGATACACAGACATGAACATATCCATCCATGAGACTTTAAATTTTTGATATTTTTTTGTAATTATAATGTTTAAAGTCAATAAAGACCGGCATTATAAAAATATTTTATGAAACTTTAATGTTCTAAAAGTTATATTTTTTTGACAAAATATATTTTGTTTCGTAAAAATCGGTTTACTAAATGACGTTGATACAGGAAAAGTGTCTTATAAAAGCGTCTATCTAGATTATATCGGATATTTAGTTTTTCAAATATGTAAACATTTTTTTTAAATCAGAAAAGAAGATAAAATTCCAAAATTATATGTAATAGCTTTTAATTCAATTATATATATATATATTTAAAACCACTGTCATAATATGCTGATGACGCGCATGTAAAATATAGTCAGTTCGTTCTTCGATTTTGTGTCCAATTCGTACTTCGCAACTTAAACAAATATTTTTGTTGCTTGTTTCGTGACTATTTTGAAATCTATGGAATTTGATTTCAAAAATGTTTTTGCTAAAATGTTGAGAGGTTTTATAATATAGCTTTTTGAATATAGCCAGAAATGTATTTAACTATTTTTTTTCTATTCATTTATAGACTTTAGAGATATCATTAAACTATTCTTTTAAAATTTATAATAATTTATTCGTTATTATTATGGCATGCTTTTGATGACAATTTAAATAAGTAATTTTTCGAAAATTATTAACTTGTCTCATATATGAGTTAAATTTATGTTCGTCCGTCCGTCCGTCCACACTATAAAGCCACCACAAAAATAGAAAGTTCTAGATGAGATACGATCTTGAAATTTTGTAGGGATGGTCTTTTGGTCTTCATAACGGGTATAGCTCCCATACAAAAAATTGATAAAAGAGGAGAAAATGTATTACACAAATAAATTGTAGATATAATGCTAAAATCTAGAAATTTGGAAAGGATATTTTTTTGGTGGTCTTATTATTTTGAATAAAAGATAATATAAATACAATTTGTTTCCACAGATTTTTTTATTTTGTGAAGAAAAACGTATTGCGTAAGACCGCGATAGTCACACTTCGCCACTGTTTAATGCATATTATATGGTATATACGATTATTATAAAAAATGCGTTAATATACAATATTTTCGTGTTATATATAGAATATTGAATTATAACAATATATTTTATATGCAACTTCCGGTTTTAATTTTTTATATTTAGAGTATATAGACTGCTGCGTTAAGTAAGAGTTAGACATTACAATTTTACAAATAATCTCGAAAAAAAAGAGATAGCTTTATAGCAAAAAATCTAAGTGCGAACACTTTTTCGGAACGATGACTTTTTCCCCTCAATATAGCGACTTTCAAGTCTTTGTTTTGTTTCATTCGAGTGTACACATTTTTGTATCTTATATTCTCGATCTCTTTTTTTTTTTTATTTCTTGATTAAGTCAACGTCTAACTGCTACTTTATATGAATTCGCATACAATATAAACCACATTAAAATATAATATAAGCTTATTTAAAACGCGATATAATTATATATTATTAAATATATCGGAAAAGAAATTCAATTATATTATTAAAAAATACTTAATTGCCAAACGATATAATAATTTAACAATAAAATATGGATTTTGTGAAAACGCGAGCTTTGTCATAATTCTTATGGAGGGTATGTGGTAAGCGGTGGATTTATTTTAAGTATATATAGGCAACAGAAGAATCACAAATCCATTGACCTATAGCCTAATATGCGCATATAAAATTGTTTATATAAACATATAAATTATATATTTTTGATCGTGCAGGTTCATTAACTCGAAGGTGGTGACTATATTTTAGAAAATCCGAAATTGTCTAATATTATATACGATTGTGATATATCTATATAAATTAATTTAACATAAATTTAAATTTGTTTCTTCACATTGTCCCAAAATTAAATATTGATTCATATAAAATAGTGTGCAGTTATATCGCATGTATATAAAAGACAATTAATAGTCTTTATACCATAAAATTAACTATTAGTAATTATAATTTCTTGGAATCTATCTATATATAGATGTGTCCATATTTATATTTATTGAAAATGAATAATATTTAAAAGGTGTTACCGAAGTGAGATTTATATATGTTACATATTGTACTATACTGCAAATATAGCGATGTCCTAATTCTAAAAAAGCGTAACATCGCATGTTTTAGTTAAAACTTTACATTATTTACAGCATTTATTTTAATTTGCTAAAGCGAAACCGCGGGTGAAATAATACACGGAAACCTCATGATTATTTAACTTTAACTGTCAGTGGAGTTCCTCAGCCACTCTGAAGACGTATATAATATATAGGTCTAAAACAGTTTGCAATTTTTTTATAGGCACGGGAACAATTGCACTGTCCTATTTCATTATAAAATAAGTGTCGAATATTTGACCGAATGTCTGATAGTGATAAATATATTCAAGATTACAGCACAAGTATATAGATTTATGCAGTTTATATGCTCTTAGAAAATTGAACAAACATAGAAAATGGTATACAAAATAATATTTTATTTTATTATTTGGTTTTTTATTTCAGATAAAAACATGAAACTATTTTAAAAGAAACCCTCTAAACAATTTATATTTTCTATCAGTTACGCTTTATTCAAATTAGAACATATATACCGATATATTGATTCAATCTATATGAAATACATAGCTTGTTTTATTAATAAATCAAACTATATATACAATATTATTACACACTGATAAAATTATTCATTCAAAATGATTGTTAATTCAATATTTTGTATTTTATTTATATACGACCATTCCAGCGTCACGCACAAAACGTTCAGAACTACACTGCAAATAAAACCGGTGTAAAAAAAATACACAGTGGCTGTGCCGGCGATCCAAATGAGTGATAAATTACAGAGGCATGTAATATTATATTTAACACAGGACTGTGTTAATTAACACAAGAAAATTGTTTTAATACATTATGTCGTAGTTTAAAAATTTTACACAGGCCTGTGTAAATTTTTTACATATTTTACACATATTTGTGTAATTTTATAAATCTAAAGTGTTTTTTCACATAGGCTATTTATTTTTCTAAAAGCTTATTTAATAATTTTAAAAATTAATTAAATTAAAAGGTCATATTTTTTATATTTTGGTGTAGCGAATTTTAAGTTAATTGGTAAATTTTAAAAAGTACACAGGCCGGGTAAATTTTACAACGGCGCCGTTGGTAAAAACAACATTCTGTGTAATTTAATTTCACACATTTAAAAAAAATTTTATTACACTTATCTGTGTATAATACACTTACCTGTGTAAATTTACACAGAAAAATAATTTTTCATTTAGCACATTTTCTGTGTAATTAAACACAGATAGCCAAATATTACACAGAACCCATAGATAAATTTCCTGAGTAAAAATTATTTATTTCGCACTTTACTATGTTTTTATTGATAATACACAGGAAAGTGTAAATAAATTCACACAGCGGAGTAATTTTACCCAGGCCATCCTGGGTAAAATTACTCCGCTTTGTGTAAAATAACAACATTTTGTGAAATTTTGAACTTTCTGTGTTAATTATGCGCAGGTCTGTGTATTAAAAAATACACAGGTGTAACATTATTTGCAGTGACACTACAACTTATTGCGACGATGCGAGGGTCTTGGACTTAACCTTTTATTAATTTTCTGCTAATGCCACACTGTAAATAAAATCTGCCGGCGATTCAAATGAGTGTGTAAAAATTTGGATTTTGGGTATAAAATATTTACACAGGCAAAATCTTTATAAAACTTACACAGATAATCATAAATGTTAAATTTATACCAGATTGGTGTTTTTTTTAAGTCTGTGTATTTTTATTTTTACACAATTATGTGTGATAAGTGATAAATGATGGAGGCACGTGTATTTTATATTTAACACAGGACTGTGCTAATTAACACAGGAAAATTATTTCAATACACTTTATACGTGCTATCTAAAATATAATAATAGTTCTATTGTATGTTTTTTTTTGTAAGTGGAATCAAGGATGAATGGATAAGCCTGACGGAAAAACATATATTTATAGCATTTTTTTATAATTTCGATTTCTAACGATACTAAATGTTACCTCCTTTTTTAAATTTAATTTTATCATGGTTTATTTATTTTTAATTTGACCTTCGTCTGGAATGATCCTATATTACATATAGTTGAACAAACATAGTGTTAAATTATATTTTTATCTTACTTAACTATACTATTTAGGCATACAAAATTTGGTCATTCAAATGTTGTATAAGATTTTTCAAATTTATAAACAAATATTTTGTTCATTAATATGTAAATGCGAGACTATAAATTTAATTGTATTTATATATCAATAATAAAACCATGTTGGACGGAATTTAAAGGTTCTTTATATTAGATATTGTTGGATAGATATAATTTACAAATGTTTGTCGCATAAATTTACACAAATATGGAGCGATATATAAATATAGATATAATATATAAAAGTTTATAGAAATAATTTATTTCTATATTTAATTAAATTTTAATTATATATATAATTTATAGATCTTTTGAAACAATATTTTTTGTATAGTAGGTGGTGCATAAAAGTTTAAATATGTTTGGTTTTACGGTAATTCCATAATATTTTTTTATAAATCATCATTCTTATTTCTTATAATAAATGCGAACGATTAAAATATTTTTAAGTTAAATTTATTTAAATTTCACATATGAAATTTTTTTAATAATTAATTTTAAGTTATAAAATTATAAACTATAAGTAGGTTATAACTTGAAATTACAAACGAAAATTGTTTTTTTTAAATAAAAACAGAGATTATTGTAATTTATGTATTTTGTTTTAATCTGAAATTCTGCTTGCGCTATCGCACAATTACTATACTTTTTTGACCACATAAAAATTATTTAAATTTTATAAATGAGCTCCAAAATAATAGATTCGTTTTGGCGCGTATACCATGAGCATGATGCGCTCGTTGATCGCGTATAAATTTATAAAGATCATAAAAAAATTATAATTTTCACTTTATTATAATATTGCTTTCTAGCGATTAAGTAAAGAAAATTTTGGAAAGTAATAAAATTATATTTTAATAAAATTCTATTTTTTATAAGACGTGTTAAATGTATATAATATCATCAGTTATCTGAAGATATTTGGCAACTATTTTTTAAAAATAGGTTTAGTTATATTTTCGTAAAATTTTGTTTTTGTCTCAATTACACATATAAACCGATAAAAAAATTTTATGGGTTTTTTTGCTAAGCCACATTTGTTCAAAAGTTCTATTAATATAAAATGAAAATATATACAAAACAGCATATAACGCATATGAAAATAAAAATTCTTTTAAAATTATATAAATGGGATCAAAGAGATTATATATTGCGCGTCTGTATATAGAGGAAGAGTTCATTAAGTACATTAAAAAAATGGGCATGTAAATGTTTTTCATGAAATCTTTGCTAAAGTATTTTATAAATTAAAATATTGAATGTTTAAATTAAACATCAATATTCGGTAAATATTTATATATATATACTTAAATAATATACTATATTTCTTTTAATATGATGAAAATTACGGGGTTTCGCACACTTTTGGAAGTGACGTTTTATTTATACATAACCATAAGTGTGCGAAAACCCGTAATTTTCATCATACAGATTAAAAGAATTAAAGTGTATATTAGATCACTGAATTATATAATAATTTATTTTTATTAATATCATTACAGAACAACTATCCGGTATGGATCATAAAATATCCTCATTAATGACATCACCTGCAGTTACAACCAGCACACAAATTCTTAGCGCCTCAAACGATGCAAAATTATTACTATCCAACTCACCACCAACATTTTCTCGCCTACCACCCGATGGCCACGAATTTCCACCTAATTTTTCCGAACCGCATATAATAATACCGATTCTCAAACAGCAGGACCTTAAAAACAATAAATTGAGGTTTTTTTTACAAAAACGTTTATGTATTTACATTTTTAAAACAACAATTTTTTCAGTAGTTTCAAGCCGGACGATGCACCGCCATTACCAACATCAATTCCACCACTAACAGTTCCTAGAAAAATGTATCGACAAGATTTGATAATAAATGTTGACGATTCTCGACGGTCTTTGCAAGATCCTATTATGCCCTCTATTAATCATGATAATTATCCGACAAACTTGGACATTTTATCAAGCAAGCCATTTAGTACTACTGCAACAGTCCAAGCAGCAAAAGCTCTTATCACTAATAATAATAATAATAACGTTGAAATGAAACGTCGTACTATTGAAAATCAGAACAACACGATAAATTCAAAATACGCCAAACAAAATGCGGTAACGCCGAACAAAGGTGCCAACGAATCATTGTCGTCAATGTGGCGCAAGGATGAAAAGTCGGGAAAAAGTGTTCGTGATAAAATTGCAATGTTTTCGATTGATGAAAGTCCGTTAAGTGTTGCCGCAGAAAAGACGAGTCCACCACAACGGAAATCATCGTTTAATTTTAAAAATAGTCAAGAAAATTTGCTCGCCGATAACAAACGAAAGGGGCAAGAATTTGCACCACTCCTAATGTCAAAAAAATCACAAAGTGTTGAAAACTTAGATGATGAAGCTGTGGGTCGCACGGCAGGAATGTCGGCAAATATAATTGAATATTCAACGAAGCCCAAGTATAGTTTATTGAGCTCATCGTTTGGTAAATCGGTTAGTGTTGAAAATCTAAACAATTATGAGGCAAGTCATCAACAATACCGAAAACCAAATCTTATCAATGGTAATATACCCCAACCAACAGCACTACCATCTTCGTACGCTTCGTTGCCCCGTTCAAAAGCACCGTCTGTAACGAGAACAACCAGTTTTTCCGGCACACCCAATTATGAAGATCGTAGAAGACAATCAATTAGTAGTTTATTGGAACAACGTAAAAAATCAATGTCAAAACTTAGGGGTCTGATAATTCCGGAAAAAGCGGACATGGACCAGGTATTATTGGATTTGCCAGAAATTAAAAGTACCGATTTACAAAAGATTTCCTTTCCATCTTCGGTCGTAAATTGCTCGTCATCAAATGGATATGTTCGTCGGGAACCTGTTCTATCGAATCCCCTTCACTATACATCAACTTATCAAGCGGTTCATGTGGACAGTTCGTACGAAAGTATTTTCGATAATAATACATCGATATTTGGTGGACGAAAAGAGAAATTAGTTTCGTCTTCAATAATTATGCCACCGGTTAAACCACCGCGAACATCTCTTTTGCATACTAGTCGTTCATCGTCTTTTGAAAGCCACAAATCAATAGACGACAGTGAGGATAGCAGCGATTCTGTATTTAGTTCGAAAATATCACCTCCTGCTGGTTCGCCTGTCGCAATTACGCCACCAGAAAAATTCCCACTAACCCGAACACTGAGCAACGAAACAAACACATCAATTGCAAGTTCAACTACATCAACTCTGACATCAGGATCTGGATCTCAAGCTAGTTGTAGCTCAGTTGGTAGTACACCAACCATAGACATGAGCCGAAAGGTGTTAAAATCCTCGTCCAATGAATCATATGTGAATAGAAAAAATATCTTAGCATTGGCAAAATGTCGAAGTGGAAAAGATGATGCTGCTATGGCCAGACAGCAGTATAAAACCAGATATGAAGATGAGGATAGTACAGATGGCTATGAAGAGGAAGAAGTTAGACCGAAACCTAAACAAAGAAGTTCTTTTACAAATACAGCATTAGCTTCTTCTTCACATGCAGGTGGCAAAACTTCTTCCGATAAAAGAGTTAACTATAGATTGTTGACAAGCAATGATAATATTGTTGACATGGTTATAAATGTTGCTTCTTATGTAGAAGTAACCAATTCTGACACCGACATTGATGCAGTCGATAAACATTTCAACAAGAAAGAATTGACAAAAATACCAGATAATAAAAAATTTAATGATTTGGCAGCAGTGCTGACACCACCACCAGTTCTGCCACAGAAAATCCACCCAGATCAAATTAAAAAACAAATTAAACAAATGCAACAACAAGTGGAAAAAAGCAAATTAGCAAATAATTTACCGCTAGAAGATTCGACCAATAAATCGATTCGAGACGATAATTCTACAACAAAAAATAAAGTTCCTTCAAGTGTTTCGTTTTTAGAAAACATTAAAAAATTCAATAGTCCAGTAAGTGGTGTGGAATTATCGTCCAATAAATCGAATCTTTCACCGATACAATCGAACAAATGTCAAATTGCGCCAACAATTCAAACAAACTCCTCAACGAAATCTAAAGAAAAAATCAACAATTATCATGAACGTTATTCTTCGTTGGATTCAATGTCATCATCATCTTCGTCGGGTATTTCGTCCATACCGCCTTCGTCTCTGACATCGTCTGGTGAGATTTTCTCGCATAGTGTACTGACACCAGATGGGAAACAATCTCTGTCGGAATCTTTGGATAAATCATTCAAAAATCTAAACATAAATCACACTCTGATAAACGAAGCTGATCTTCAGTCAATTATCGAAGAAGCCGATCCACCCCTTAAGACGCCTGAAGCAATGGTCATTATTTTGACACGTGATTCGCCCGAATGCAGCGTAGGTATTACATTGGCTGGCGGAGCAGATTATGAAACCAAGGAAATTACGGTAAGTTCGGCAAAAGAATTACTCAAGCATTTGAGTGGAGCACTTTACTCGAACTAAATTGTTGATTCATTTAAAGTTTTGAAATTGTATATACAACTGATTGAGTATTTTTAGCGCTTTGATTAAATTAGTATGACCTTAAGCAGGCTCTCGGCCAATTTTGTTTTTAATAATTTAGCAATGAATTATTAATTTTCAAACGTTTCGTTATCGTTCATCACATCCTCTTCAGTATTTTAAACTACATAATGTAATAAAACATTTTTAAATTGTAGATCGCATTGCTAAACTTAAAAAAAATGCAAAATTGGTCGTGAGCCTGTTTAAAATCATACTCATTTATATATACCATAACTCAAATTATTTTGGAAATTTAAAAACATTTATAATTTATTTTATTTTAAAAATATTTATTGATTGTAGTCGTTAGGGAATCGTTAGGGGATGTAAAAAGACTGCGATTGCTATAGAAATCAGTTTAATTCCTTGAATTTTTCCATCAAAATCTGTTAATTTTAGATTTTGAAAAAAATCCCCATGTATAGTCGACAATTTTTTTTGTCTGTTTTCCGACTATTTTAGAATCCCAGAAATTCGTTAAGGAATCGTTAGGGAATGTAAAAAGACTGCGATTGCTATAGAAATCAGTTTATTTCGTTAAATTTTTCCATCAAAATCTGTTGAGTCCACCATTTTTTTTTCTGTTTCAAATTATTTTTGAAATTTCAAAACAATTATAATTTATTTTATTTAAAAAAAATTATTTATAATTTAAAATAATTCTAAAGAGTCGTAGTTTTTACCAAAATTAACCGAACTAACGAAACGAGAATTATAAAGTCATTCTAATGAAAAATAAATTAATTCCGTAGATTCATCGAATCCTTACAAATTCACCAGCTTTCAAAGATGGTCGCCTCCAAAAGGGTGATCGAATTCTGTCAATAAATGGATTAAGTATGCGTGGCCTAACTCATCGAGAATCGGTTACAGTGTTAAAGGTAAAATTAAATTCATTCATTTGATTTATTTTAAAATCTTTTACGAATAATATAGGCACCTCGTTCTGAAGTGGTTATGGTAATAACACGATCAGCATCAGTTATCACCCATAATACGGATAGTTTTTCAACGAAAGCGACAAAACGTTCATTGGTCGGTTCCATGACATCGTTGATACTGGCCAATAATGATCGAAATGCTTCGTATCATGATGATGTACCACAATCACCGTCTCTGTTGGTTGATAGGCAAAATAACCGAGCCGTTGGATTTCTTTCGAGTCGAGTAATCGATTTAGATATTGATTTGATTTCAAATACCGAAGATTCATTGGCCAGTTCGATGGGCGATGATGAGTATTCGATAGCGTCTAGTGCGGCCGTTGAAGAATTTGAAGTGAAGGGTAAGCGTGCGCTTTGTTACGCAAACTATCAACCGTTTGTCACATTTTGCTTTTACAGGCAATCAAAAAATCGTGGAAATACTTAAAGATAACTGTGGTCTTGGTTTGGCCATCGAAGGTGGCCTTGATTCGCCCAGCGGACACAAACCACTAACAATTAAGAAAGTCTTTATGGGTACGTTTTTTTACGCGGTTCATATTTTAGAAATATAATTCTTACAAAAAACGTCCAAATATTTAGGTGGTGCTGCTGAGAAAACTGGTCGAGTATCGGTTGGTGATATTATCATATCCATAAATGATGTCAATACGGAAAGTATAACCAGAGTTCAAGCATGGAATTTTATGAAGAGTTTATCATTGGGACCCGTGAAATTTGTACTAAGTAGTTATTAATATGTGTATAAACAGTGTTTTCGTCTTGCCAAGTTGTTACAGAGAGCTGCAAAACTAGAGTATACAAATAGACTGATGATGGAAAAAAATGATTTAATTGCTTCGAAACATTTAATATTTTTTTATTCCCTTGCCATGTGAAATAACAGTAAAGTTTGACAAAAATTATTTAAAATCCTCGACATAAATTCGTTTATTTTTTTCTAATAAGAATTAATGAAATCCATAGAATTAGAGCAGTTGAAAAAAGTTTTACTTAAAACCACAAATAGTTATATAACATACTTTGTAAAGTATTAATTAAAAAAAATCGTTTTTTATTAATGAGAAAGGTTTTTTTGTCAAATTAAAAATATTCTTATTTTACACATTAAAGAGTGAAAAAGAAAAGTAAAAATTGTTTTTAACAAAAACAACGAAATATATTTTTAATAATGTAACAGCTAAGTGCAATTTTTTTTACAAAAAAAAAACATTTTTTTACTTATATAGATACTAATTGTTTTTTTTAATTTATTTAATTTTATTGTTGAAGCTGATGAAAAATGATGCAGCCGTTCGTCATATAGTTTTTGAAGTGTGCCTTTTTTACATTTGGATAAATCAAAAAATATACGCGAGAGATATTTAAAATATCGTTAAATTTACTAAGTAAAACTTTTTAAAAGGAAACATTTATTTTTTAAGCAACTATTTTATATGCTTGTTTTAATACTCTACTTTTATATAAAAAGATAAATAGTTTTTTTTCTTTAATTTTAACGATTTTTTGGAATTTTTAAACATTAGACAAAATACAGAAATAAATGCTCGTATTCGTTTTAAATTATTAAACAAATAAAGTAGCAAAATTTGCCATAATAAACATAAAAATGTGTTTGTTTAAATTATTTTATTATTCTTAATACCTATTAAAATATGCAATAAATAATTATAAAAATATTTTATTAAATTTGTTTGTTTTAATTTGTCTTTATCTCATCTACAGTGTTCAATTAGTTAATTTTTTCCATCTTAGAATCAAAGGATTTAATTTTTCTAGAAAAAATGCCTATACCCACGATTTTGATTTGCCTATTTCTAGGCTATTTTCGAATCCGCACGGTATTCGAAATCAATAACAGGATGTCAAAACATTACGATTGCTAAAAGGACAATTCAATTTTCTTTTCGATTTGTGTTCCATCACAAAAATGTCAGCGAAATATTCGAATAAGAATTGTTTATTTAATTTAATAGTTTGATCGCTTTTAAATGTTTACTATCCATGCCAGATAAGTAGGAATTTTTTTCGTTTTTCCTGGCACAATGACCGAAGGGGAAACCATTAGAAACAATTTTGTTCCATGATTTCTGATTTCCGTAATTTCTGAGATGATTTCCGTGATTTCCAAAATAATTTGTTCCATGATTTCCGTAAGTGGTTTCCCCTCGACAATTACCCCGATTTGACTGACGGGTTTCTGATCGAAAAATTCTTCGATAACTTTTTCTAAAAAAAAAACAAATTCTATTATCAAAATTAATTTTACATCAAATACAAACCTTTGCCATACACATCAACCGAGTGGATTTTAGGTCTGGTATAGACATTGAATCGAAACAATAATGTACAATGTACATGTGACGCATCATTCCCCGCACCGACTGTGACCTTTCTTTAATATTTGGTGCTTTGCCATTTGAATGATGTCAGCAATCGCACCATCCATATAACCATCTTCATCTTCTTTGATTGCTCCCTGTGTTTTATTGTTTTTTTTAATTTAAATCAATTCTTGATTACAAACACAATAAAAAAACCACACAAATTTTATTTCTATATCAGTACAAGTTAGTGCAAAACCAAAAGCATACAAATGTTACGAAACACAAAAATGAAAAAAATAAGCAAAAATACGCAGATATTTAGGGCAAAAGGGTATCTTTTAACTAGTTAGTGAAAGAAATAGGATAATCAGGATTTCAGGAGCTACTAAAGAGAGTAAAATTTGGTAGATCGGTAGATGCAACAAGTAGCTATACTATAGTCCTATATACATTTCAGTAGCGATAGCATTTTAGTAAATAAATAATAATAGTGTGTTAGTTATTGTTTTAATATATTAAATTAATGAATTAGGTGAGCAAAAATTAAAGAATTAAAATATGAAAATATATTGAGGTTAGGTTTAGAGGTACTCACCAAGTTTTCTCATATCCAGCCTCCCATCGATATTCTTCTGGAGCATCTTCATCGCCCATAGCTTCTTTTGCTTGTTAAGATATTTATAACACTACAATTTTCACAAATAATTAATTTTAAAACCTTTAAAATTACAATTAAAATCGCGCACAACACAAACAACACAACTTTCTATGCAACAAACTTTTTTTTTTTGGCGTTGGAAAATGGAAGGCGGAAGCCGATGCCGCTGAATTTTGACGATGGTAATGCAGTTATAGGCGGGATTATGACAGCTGTGATCCACATTATTGGCGGCACAGGACGCACTCATGCGCGATATCGTGAACGCCAGTCGCCATTTGTATTTTCACTTTGTAATTTTTCTGCATCCGACCTGATGAAACCACGCTAAACGCTAATCGCAGTGATTGATTTGGAAATAAGGGCAGCTTCGTGGAGTTTCTGATAAGAATAAGATCGGAAAATTTGTGAAAAATGCAAAAAAAAGTATACGGTGCACAAATTAGTAGTGAAAGTGGTGAAAATTCTTCGATGGCTTCAGTAAAAAAGCAAAGTACTTTAGGT
>JANSTW010045646.1:0-13496 GCA_027564275.1 Diadocidia ferruginosa
CAACAACAAATACTGCTGTACACATTACATCATTGCCTTGTTCGTTCTGCTGTATCTGCAACAGTATATTGGTCGGTTCCGTCAGTTTCTCAGTGTGGAAGCAGACTTGGAAGCCATTATGGAAGTGTTAAAACCTATTATCAGTCAAGCGTAGGGGTCTGCTGATATTCCATATAACAGAAGGCCTTATCTTAAAATTGCAAAAAAAAGGTGATCTTAGCATCTGTGCAAATTAGCGGAGAATTACCTTACTCAACACAATCAACAAAATAATCTCAATTATGGTTCATGACAGACTCTCGATCAAACTTGAGCAACCTTTGCGACAGGAACAATTTGGATTCAGACGTGGAAGATCATCTGTAGATCACATTAACACGATATACGAGTGATCGCGGAGCCAGGCTTGCTAAACGATAAACGATCAACGCTTAAATCAAATTTTTTTTGATCGAATCAAATCTGATCGAATCAAATCTGATCGAAACAAAAAAATATTTTTTTGATCGAATCAATTTTGATCGAATAAAAATTTTTTTTTTATCGAATCAAAATTTTGATTCGCTCAATTTTGATTTAATTAGATTTTGATTCGATCAAATCAACTTTTTTATCGATCAAATCAGATTTTTTTCTTCGATCAAATCAATTTTTGATTTAATTTCTGATTTGATTCGATCAACATTTGATATTTTACGCACGCCTGCACGGAGCAATCGGTGAAGTGGCAGTCACCATTATTATTTGCTTTCTGTCGATTTTAAACAAGTGTTTGATAGCTTCGATTGAAGAGTTACGGTAATTCTGAAAAGCTTCTGCATATCATTCAGGGGCTTTACATGGAAGCAAAGTAGAGTGTTTCATCGTGGAAAACTAGGTCGATGGTATACTGTTCAATCTAATGTTAAGCAGGTATGTGTTCTTTCACCGCTCTTATTCCTACTCGTCTTAGATTGAATGATGAAGAATTTTAGTACCACAACCGGTGGTATTCAGTCGGATCACAATTAATAGATCTTTGTTTTGCTGATGATAACTCTTGTCAATTTCAAGGACAGGTATGGAGACGAAGTTTTGTTTACCACGAGTTTGGTAAACATAAGATAACATATCGAAAATATATATTATACTTTTAAACTAAACAACAATCATTTATCAAGAATTTTAGAATCTTAAAAGCCAATTTTTAGAAAATTTAAAAACAAATAAAAAATTATGTTCTATAAACACGTCAATCTACTATATAAAGTAGGGAATCATCATTTGTGTATATATTTTGTTGTTGTGAAAATTCTCTTCCATAGAGGTTTACACTTTTTATTTTATAATATCTAAATAGAGCTGTCAAATATTCCATTAGATTAATTCTTTGCATAAAATAATAATATGTAGACAGCGGCGTATTTCCCTATAGGCCACTTAGGCCCTCCGACTCAAGGAGGCCCCCAAATTATAAAATTATACGCATTTATTTTTAATTGCAATATATTTTTAGGTATTTGAATTATACATACACAAATTCAAGACTCAAGGAAGCCTTCAAACCTTCAAAATTTCGCTGCGCGGCAATTTTTATTTTATACATGTATAATGATGATCGATAATCTTTTTGTTGAAAGAGAATACAGATTTTCATTAAATAGTCAAAAAAATATTTTAGTGATATAAATTTAAAGGTCAAGGCAAAATTAAAAACAAAAGTTTTTTTTTATCAAAATATTTCGCTGCGCCGCAATTTTAGCCTAACATAATAATGTAGTTACTGTTGCTTATACGATTGAAAGGACAATACAGTTTCTTATTATAAAAAATATATTTTTCGGTTAGCGAAAGAATATTATTGACACTTATAATTACAAAATTAAATTAAAAACAGGCGATTATATCTCATGTTTTACTATTTTTACTATATATACACAAATCAAACCTGGTTAGGGGGCCCCCAAATTTGAATTTGCCCAGGGCCTTTTAAGTTCATAATACGCCGCTGTAAGTAGATCGTTTTACGCGCACAAACAAACATAGAGAAACAACACATTTTTTTATGAAAAGATAAATTTCGCCACCACAACACTGAAGTTAATATAATATGACACTTTTTTTCATATTTTGAATTGTTTAACTCAGGTATAGGCAAACGTAAAAGAGTAGCGACATTTTTTTGCATTTATAGAAAAAGCTCTTTAAATAATATCGCAGGCAGATATACCTTTTTATATTCGATTCGAAAAAAAGCCTAAACGTGACAATCAAAAATAAAAATTCGTTTATAATCCCTTTTTTTTGGTTGGGCGATAAGAAAAAAATTTCACATTTACATAATCGGGTTGTTTTTTTCTTCATACCTGTTAATATTTTATGCATACCAAAAAAAAATTTGGTTAAGGAGTTGGGTCGAAAGGAAATACCTCACTTGTGCGATACATAATATGATGTCGTTCAACATGCATAACATTATTATTGTATTTCACGAAGTGGTTTTCATTTACACATATATGAAACACACATACACATCGTAATATTAGATGTTAAATTACAATTTACCTAAACCTGTCTCTTCAATAAACCCGTCTCATTCAACAACATACAAATAACCACCAAAAAAGACCAACAATTTCGGAATTTTTTTCTGGTTACCCCAAATTGTAAGGATATACTTTAATATTATTTGGAAATAATAATGAAAAAAGCTAGCCCACTTGAATGCTTTGTAAATATACAATAGAGTATATTATTATTCAGAGTCAATTGCAAAATATCTATCTATACGAAAATAAAAAGGAAATCAAATCAACAACAATAATATATATAACAACAAACAAAAACAAGGAAAAAAGGATAATATATTCCTAAATATAGCAGCCAAAAAAAGACACACACAAAAAGTTTTATTTTATTTATCACACTGTGACTTTTCCTCACGATTAACATATCTATCTATATGGCAAAGTCAAACTTTTCCTCTCCGGCTGCCAAAAGAAAATGAATTAAGTCTTTATTGTGTGTTTTGTGTTGTTGCATTGTTGTTGCTGCTGTTGTTTTTGGTTGGATGAATGTTTGGTTAGAATCACGACCGAAAAAAAACCAATGTGTTTGTAAGACGTTACAAAACACTGAATGGGTGTTTGCGTTTTATTTCCGCTTTTCTTTATTTTCTATTCTCCACTTTTTCGGGTTAAAACTTTTGAATTTAAACGAATTTGTGAAAAGTTTTCTTTAAGAAAATACAAACAAAATTATATCCAACAATTTATAGGGAAAATCGTTTAAAGTTTAAAAATGGAAAATCATAATATATAAATAAATATACAAAACGTTTAGACAAACAACGTAATTTTTGGGAAAAAACTTTAATACAAAATTATATACTATAGACGTGTAGTTTTGTCAACAAACAAATTTTTGCCATCTTTATGGTAATTTGCATGCGTTTAAATGGCCCATTTTTATTGTATTGACAAAACATTTTATTCTTATTTCAAATTTATTAGGCTTTTGGGAAATTTAAAGTTGTGTTTTAGGGGTGCATTAAGAGAGTAATAATTTATTATTTAAATTGGATAGTATTGGACATAAAGTCTTATAAAAAAAAGTTTTTTAGTCTTCTTTTTAAAGGTAAAATCAATAATAAATATTTAAAAAAAGACCTATTGCTTTTAGCTAGAAATCTTCGTAGCAGGAAGTCAAAGCTGAAGAAAAAGATTGGTACTAATAAAAAACATTGTCAAATAATAGGGTGTAATGGACGATATTTGTGGATGTCATAATATGCACTTGATGTGTTCAGTTTTAGAAGATAAGATGATAAGGCAAACGTAAAAGTCTTAAAAATATTTTTAACAAAATTTTAATAAATGACGACCATATTTTCTGCATTTTTGACCATGTTTTGACTACTATTTAATTTTTGTATAAAAGATAGTTTTTTTTTTAATTATATAAATTATAAAAACATATTGAAATAAAAAAAATTATAAAATTTATATAATTAAAAGAAACTGTCTTTGATACAAAAATAAAATTAAATAGTAGTCAAAACATGGTCAAAAATCTAGAAAACTTGGTCGTAATTTCCCGGCATTTGTTTTAAAATATTTTTATGATTATAAAGAAAATGTTTTGTTTGTTAAGTTTTAAGTTAAATTGATCATCCTAAGAAGAAAAAAGTCAAAACTAGTTAACTATTTTTTTTTCTAAAACTAAAATTTAATTAAGCTTATTATTAAATTATTACTTTGTTCTATATATTTAAAAACAAAACTTTCCATACACTTTGGTCGTTTCTTTGTTTTCAAAATAATTACTTCTTTCAAAAATGATTCTAGCTTTAAAAGCCTTAAAGGGAAACCGAAAACGTCATCTAGTTCTACATAAAAGCATTGTAAAAATAACAAACAAAATAATTATATGTGTTTTTCAAATAACATATTATATACGTCGCATACAAAATAAACAAGAGGAATGTTTACATAAAATATTTCTTTTTATACTCCACAAATCTTTTTCGTATCTACTTCCTATTGGCCTGAAATATATTGTACATTATTATATTGTACAAATGTAACCTAAATTCTACATTATGCTAACACACATTTTTTGTTTGTTATATTCATATATAGAATATTTCCTGAATAAACATTATGAACATAATATATTATGTAGAGTCTACGAGGCATCAACAGCTCGCAAAATATCTCTATGTGTAGTGTAATATTTTTCAGATAATGTTACAAACTCAATAGAAAAGTATTTATATGTACTTCCACCTATATTATATAGTTTCTATGAATAGACAAACATATTTTATTTACTTTAAAGAAAATTATTGTAATAAAAAAATACATTTTCAAAATATTTAACACAATTTTCTTAAAGAATTTCCATCGCTTTTGCATAAATCTTTCATTTCAACTTGGAATAATATATTTCTCATGCCGCACTAAAATTGTACGCAATTTATATGTATACAGCCCGAGTTTATTTTTGCATTTTGTTGAAAGTATTATGGCTCAAAATACGTGTTGTACCATACAAATGAAGTAATTTATTAATTTTAATTTATTTTATTTTTTATTTTGCAGATAATTTCTAGTTAAATTATATTTTCTCAGTAAATTAATTTCCTGTCGATTATACAATAAAAGAAAAATCTCTTACCACTAGTCACAGGTCTGCATTGCAGAGACAAAAGATGTTAAAAAAATATTTTTGTGCTTACCTGAAACAAAAAGAAAATAAATATTTAATATTTCATACAAATAAAAACGTTTAACAATAATTTAATTTTCTTATAATAATATTAAAACAACCGAGGGGGTAGCCACCCAAAAAAATTTTGTCTCAAAGACATTCAATTTTAAGAGATTTGCAAGACTTACAAATGACTTAAAAAAAATTCCAAAATTCTACCAATAGACGTCCATGACTTACAAATCTTCTAAAAGACTTCCAAAAGGCTTTCAAAACACCTCTTAAATAATTTTAAAAAGCTTTTAAAAAAAACTTCTAAAAGACTCGAAAACTTCGAAAAGACTTCAAGACATTCAAAAGACGTCCAAAAGACTTCTAAAAGAGACTTTCAAAACACTTCCAAAAGATTTTTAAAAATCATTCAAAAAGAATTCCAAAAGACTTTCAAAACACCTCTTAAAGAATTTCAAAAACCTTTTAAAAAACTTTTAAAAGACTACAAAACTTCAAAAAGACATTCAAAGGACGTCTAAAAGACTTTTAAAAAAAGACTTTCAAAATGCTTCCAAGACTTTCAAAACACTTCTAAAAGATTTTTTAAAATCATCCAAAAAGACTTCCTAAAGATTTTTAAAAGACTTTCAATAGACTTATAAGACTTTCAAAATACTTTTAAAAGACTTCCAAAAGACTTTCAAAACACCTCTTAAAGAATTTCAAAAAAACTTAAAAAAAAACCTCTAAAAGACTCCTAGAGTTCAAAAAGACTTCAAGACATTCAAAAGACTTCTAAAAAATACTTTCAAAATGCTTCCAAGTCTTTCAAAACACTTCCTAAATACTTGTAAAAATCATTTAAAAATACTTTCAAAGACTTTCAAAAGACTTTCTATAGACTTACAAGACCTTCAAAATACTTTCAAAAGATTCCAAAAATAATTTCAAAGGACTTTCAAAAGGCTTCCAAAAGACTTTCAAAACACTTCTTAAAGAACTTCAAAAAGTTGAAAAAAAACTTCTAAAAGACTCCAGGACTTCGAAAAGACTTCAAGACATTTCAAAGATGTCTAAAAGACTTCTAAAAAAGACTTTCAAAATGCTTCCAGGACTTTTAAAACACTTCCAAAAGATTTTTAAAAATCATTTAAAAAGTATTTCTAAGACTTTTAAAAGACTTTCAAAAAGCTTCCAAAAGACTTTCAAAATACTTACAAAATAATTTCAAAAGACTTTTAACAGACTTGCCAGCCATTCAAAAGACTTCCAAAAGACTTTCAAAACGCCTTCTAAGGAATTTGAAAAAACTTTAAAAAATATTTTTAAGCTAACAAGACTTTGAAAAAACTTCTAAGACTTCCAAAAAATTTCCGAAGGACTTCAAAGACCTTCAAAAAGCTTCCAAAAGATTTGTAAGTCTTTCAAAGAGTTGTCTCAAAACTTCCAACAATTTGTTACCCCCTCGAAAACAACTATACCAATTATTTATATAAACTTAACATTAAACACGAGTTGGGCATAATATGGCGGGGCACACAAGAAAAACGATATATTAAGCTTTTCTTCTTAATTTTATTACAAAATAAATTCTTTTAATTTAATGGCTGCAGACATAATAATTATTTTATGCGAGAAAAACTATATTTTATATGGAAAACATGCAACAATTTTGTACAACAAAAATAATTTTCACACAACAAAAAATAAAATAAAAAATTTATTGTAAAATACTCTTAAAAATTGTTTAACTATTAAATTTTTATTGTGTGCAATGGCTATATTATTATAAGACGCAAGTGAGTATATACCTAGAATATTGACAAGTAGAAAGCTATTGTGAAGAAAGGCGAGGACATTTTTCCCACTACTCAATTCTCACCCAACTATACCCCAATTCTTTTATGCTTATAGGTTTATATGCAGAAACTTCAATGCGGATCGTTATCGGTTCACAATATAATGCAAAGTTTTTATTGTATAGATAATTTTTCTTCGATATATTATAATGTTCTATGGCTGGTTCCTTGTATAGTTGAAAGTTTTTTTTGTGTAAAAAAAGTAATGAAAACTTTGTACACATAATACGACGGTATTTGTGCTTTTGCAGAGGAAATTGAATAGGAAAAACTGAGGAAAGAGGTTTTTTATTTCGTATAAATTTTTTATTTTAATTTGTACAAATTTAACTTTTGCACGAACACTTGTATGCAATTATACAATTAGTGAGAATTATAATAATGGTCTTTTAAAAAGAATTGTTATTGTGATCCTATAATTTCATTTTTAATTTTTAAATATACTTGTAATTATAGCCTTTAAAGGTAAGTGTCTTGAAATGTGTATATATTATTGCAATTATTTATTTGTAGATTTGTAGGTAAATGTTAAATAATTAATTTTACTAATGTTTTGAACAGTTATGACCATTATTTGTAAGTTTTTGACCGGGTGTTGACCACTTATGTATCCATAAAAAAAACTAAAAAATATAATACTTCGTTTCGTAATATAATTTTAAAAAATTCGCCCTAATGATCACCATTAAATGGCTAGTTCTAGTTGCAACCTTTCAACTTTGATATAGTCGAAAACAACAGTATCAGAAAGAAAAAATTGTAAAGTGGTCGCTATGCTTCGGTTTGGATTAAAGCATACGATGATAATGTACATATATTAAAATAGTTTCTTCAAGAAACTATTATACATTTATAAAATGGACAATTTAAATTTAAATCTTTATTCAATTGTAGAGCGATCTTTAAGTTAAAAAAAATGTTAAAGCATGGTCAAAAATTATTTTAACTATAAGATCTATTTATAATTTTTGTCGTATGTTTACACAGTACAGACAACTGGCATCAAAACATGTTTTAATACTGTGTTAATATGTGAACACAATATTATAACATATTTTTGACCGTGTTTTGGATATATATTGTAGATTTTTGACCGTGTTTTGACCAATATTTTTGAATATTTTTTACAACAAAGTTATTAACCTTTTTGAACAATTAAATTAAACGAAGTATATTACAAAAATGTTTGTTTTAATTATTTATATAAATAAAAATATTATCATTGTAATAAACCAGTCAAAACACGGTCAAAAATTAAGAAAACATGGTCATAACTAGTCAAAACTAATCACAGTCTATATATAACTTATCAGAATTTTACAAAACAATAAAAAATCAATTTCTTTGATTAGACTAAATAAAAATAAAGCATAAACATTTTAAATGATTTTCTAAAAAAAAAACCATAAACAAAACCACATTACTGTTTATTACATTTCTTACACATATGATATTCTATATCAAATATCTCCAGTACCAGTACGTAATGTAAATTATATATCATTACGAAAAATGTTATCCACTTGGTCTGGTCCTTGTTTGTACATTTTAACCACAAACAATTTATAACATAGAAATTATATGTGTGCATGTAAACTGCTAAATACTCTTTTATATAATATAAGATTTCAAGTTGAAATTAAAACAAGGGTAAAATCTAAAATCACATATTACAGGTATCTGGTATATATACCTATGTTGCTGAAGGTACACCACATCAGAATATTAAGCTTATTTACCAACAACCCATCAGGAATATAATTCTATATATCGTTAGCTTCTAGAGAAAATTCAATGTATACAAGAATTTTATATATACTTTAAAACCATGTATAGATTTTAAAATGAAAAAGATTATGTTCTATACTACATAAAACAATTCAAGTTAAAGAGTAAGAGTTTAATATTCATATTCAACACTCATCTATATAAAATTATAAAATATATATAGAACTCCTGTAATAATATGTTGATCATCCTTCTCTTATATTCAACAACCCCCTTTTAAAATTTTTGCATAATATTCTATAATATATACAAAACACCTTTATAGACACAAAATTTTGCAACATTGTATTTGTTTTTCATTAACGATTTTCTAAAGTGATAAAATGTTAAAAACAGCATATTATCACCATGCATATATACAATATTATGTTAGACGACGACGAACAGCAGCAGCTGGGAAGAAGATGAACCATATTATATCCGTAACAAGACTGTATACACATTTCTATAATCAACATCAGAAAATTGTTCTCGTTTTCGCATTATTATTATAACAAGCGACAAAAAACAACAAAATTCCCACCCTCTTCCCCCAAAAAAATAATTTAAATGTTCTACATTCTATAAGAAACACGCATTAAAGCTCACAGCAAGCAGCTGATGTTAATTTTCAGATGTTTTAACACATTATTAAAAATTAAAAGTATTTTCCAAAAAATATGGAAAATTTCTTTGCTGAGAAAGTTTGTTTTTATATGGATAAAATGTTTATGTGTTGTTTAAGCGAATTTTAATGGAAATGGTAAATTTATTTAATAGAACAATTATGAAAAAATTGGGCAGTAATTTTATTATTTTTGAGAATTTTTATTTTCTGTATACAAATTGCAAAAAATTTTTTTATGAAAAAGTTTGTTTATAGTTTATACAGAGAATAAAACAATTATGTATCGTTTAAGCGAATTTTAATGGAAATGGTAAATATTATTTAAATATGAAATTTAACAATAAAATAATTTTAATGCAATTTTACTGTTTTTAAAAATAAAACATATTTTATGTATAGAAATTGTTTTTTATGAAAAAGTTTTTTGTATAAAGATAAAATATTTTTGTATTGTTTAAGCGAATTTTAAAAGAAATGGAAATTTTTGTAAACTAATATAGAACAGCTTAAATAAAGTGTAAGTATTTACCTTAAGTATTAAGTATTTCGTTTTGTTCAACAAAACCCAACAACAAATATTTTTTTTAAACAGCTTTATGTAAAAATTAATAAAAAGAGGTTTTACACATTGCTCTAGCGAATTTTAAGTAAGATTTTCATTAGTATTGATTAAATTATTTTTTTGAAATAAATATTTTTATTTTTAATTGTTTCAATATAATAATAATTAGTTAGTTTCAGGTGCTAATAGCCTACAAATTTTATCACAAATTTTAAAATTTAATTTCCAAACCTTGGCTGATAAAATAAAATCTGATAACAGATCCTTTTAATTTGATTAAAATAATAACTATAGTTCATATGAGTAAGACGAATATCGACATTTTGAATAAAAAAGTATATTTTCTATATGTTACTCAAAATAAAAAAAACATAATGTCAAAGTGTCAAGTTATATAGCACCTCTATCTATACTCCAGATTGCCAGTATTTATACAAATACTCTAGTAATTATATACAGTATACAGTGCAGTTCACATACTTGCATAATATAATGACACTCTAGAAAAAATACTTCAGAGGACAGAACAAAAAAATTGTTTGTCTAAGCTGGCTGAAATAAAATATTATATATACTTTGGGCTAGGTATACCTATTCAACGTACATGCACGGAGATATATGTAGCTCCTAGGATAGAAACTAGAGATTTATAGCAGGGCGGCGTGTGGGGAAGTGCAATTATATTATATATGATGGAATGTATGACATAAGTGGTAGTTTGATATTTAGTGATGTGGCGCCAACAATATATATTTGTTGTGATGATGTTTCTCGGATCTCGTATTTCTTTGCATTTCACAAATTATTTTACAGTCGAGGAAAGATGGAATTTTTTGTATTTGAAAAGTGCAAACATTATTATATTGTAATTTTCTTACTAAAAAAAATCCTAAATAAAATCGGATCATAAGCAAGTTATTTTTGACCGATTTTGGCCAAATTTTGTAGTTTTTAAAAAATTGATTTTTTTTGTGATTTTTCGACTTATAGTATGAGCCACCCTGATGTCTAAAATAGGTAATCCGATATATCAAATGAAAGGTAATTTAATATCCTGTAGAATAGCAATACAACCAAAAAGCGTACAATTTATAGTTTTTCTGTTGTAACTAAAAGTGCAAAAAAACTACAAAAAACGGTCAAAAACCGGTCGAAAATAGCTTTCTCGTGGTAATTTTTTTTAAGATTTTTTTTTTACTAAAGATACTGAATCCAAAACACACACAATTTGTTCTGAGAAGAAAGTGCCACCTTTCCTGGGGTAGTATATACACTATGCAGTTATGCACTAGAATTCCTACATCTAAACAATAATATAAAGGACGATATCTTCGTAATTTTGTTCGCTTCATTGCTATAAGGTGGGTAAATAATTTTTGAAAAATAAATTAAAAAATCTAAAAAACTAGTTCTATTAAAACACAAAAAAATAAAAGATGGCTGATGACGTATAGTAGTACAGAAACAGTTTTAGATGATTTACTATAGAAAGTTTAAAAAAAATTAAATTTTAGGCAAATGTTATATTTTTTTTTAATAATTTTTTTTAACTGTAATTAAATTAAAGTGTTGCTGTAGAAAATTTGAGAAATAATTAGAGTAAAAATAATTTTTCCAACACCCTTTAAGTAAGGTAAGGTGACATCGTCAAATTCAAATAAAAGCTCTGACGTAATTATTTATAAATAACATAAAGCAGACTACATACAAGTTTGTACATAATGTACTACCCTATATTTATATATGTAATATATCGCTATATTGCAGTTATTATGGGGTGGTCTATATAGATTTTCTTATGTGATGCAATGCAATGAAAATGTTTTTCCCTATTTACTTATATATACATACATAATATACGTATATATATGGTTATTTATGATGGTAATGATGATGGTTGTGTCATATATGCGGTATTTTCATTTATATAAAAATATTGTAAATAGAAAATAAAAACTAGAATTTTCTTTTTTCATTATTATTATTCTGCTGTGATGAAAAATAAGATAAATGAATGTGCTATATATCATAGTGTTGTATGTTCTATATAGTTTTTTTTATGTCAATGGCAAGACAAAATTTAATACTTTTAAAGTAGATGTGCAGCATTTACATCATTATGAAATATTGCAAAAATATTTCAAAATTATTTATAATTTATATAAAGTGGAAAGCTCTTAAAGATTTATAAAATAAGTAAATTTAAAAACTCTCAATAGAAAAAAGATCTGTGGTCTTATTAAATCTATATAATTAGGGCTGGTTTATATGGAAAAATTGTCGATTTTCATCGATATATCTCGATGATTTTTAAAAGAGCAAAAAATGGGTCGATTTTTTAATTTTATAATTCCTAGAAATAAAAAAAATGATAAAATCTCCAAATAATTGTCAAAATGCATTAAACAAAAAGGTCGAAATTAAAAATCGATTTACTCGATATTAGTAAAATATTATAAAATTCACTATCTTCAACAAAATTTTTTTTAAACTTAACTTAAGGTCTAATTTACTCATAATAATCATTTTTTTATTAAATTATGTTTTATTTAATATCGACGGAAAAATGTTGAAATTCAAGAAAAATATCAAAACTTAAATATCGATAAATCGATATTAGAAAAAATATCGATACCTCACAGCCCTATAACATAATTTTCATTACCCAAACTTTAGTCTTTAATTGACCCATTATATAATTTTTTCCCATTAAATTAGGTTTTTCTAAAAATCGATATTTTTTTTAGACACGTGAATAAAAATACTACGCATCAATCAAAAATTATGTGAAATATTCATAAATAAATATGTAATATATTACTATATATATCTATGCCAATTTATATAAAATAAATTGATATTTTCAGTATAAAGCCAGCAAAAAAAAATTTAAATATCATTTTGAGTTTTTTTTTCAATCGCCTAAAAAATGTTTCATTGACTCGACTTTTTTTATGGTGTTTAATTAACTTTTAAATTGCAAAAAACGCGCCTTTATATGTGATTTTTGCTACGCGATTTTTATAATACAACCGATGAAAAAATTTATATTGCAAAAAAAACGTTCAATGTTATTTAACATAAATTTTAAATCAATTATTTACAAACATGAAATACAATAAAATTTATGATTAGTTTAACCTTGAATCTGGTGTAAAATTCGCTTTTTTGTAAGTGCGTATAATTATTTTAGTAATTTTTTTCTTAAATTTATATAAACACTTTTGTTTTGATTTTTAATTTGAAAGATATGTGGAGAAACAAGTGTGTGATTTTTATAGTTTACAGAATAAGAAACAATAAATTGATCTTTAACATTGAATTTCGGATAAAACATACAAATTAAATTTGCGCATTACAATAAAAATCGTAGGTAAAAGTTTTAAGAAGTTTTTGAAAACTAATGGAAAAAAAGAAAAAAACAAATTAAATAAATTAAATAAATTAAATAAATTAAATAAATTAAATAAATTAAATAAATTAAATAAATTAAATA
>JANSTW010045657.1:0-13494 GCA_027564275.1 Diadocidia ferruginosa
AAGTTAAACATGTAACAAAGTGGTGTATACAATGCAGAAGCGCAATGCTTAAGAACCAATGGAGAAATATTATACGGTCCAACATCTTTTTTGATATCAATAAATGTTAAATAAATGGTCAAAAGATAGAGGACGTCATTTTTGTATGTTGTCTGCTAAAATTAACGAAAATGCTGCATCTACAGCATAATTAGACGGTCGATGCAAATCAATCGAATTTGGTGTGATGTACAGTAAATTTTATATGGCTTTCTGTATAATATACAACCTTAGATTATTATCAGAGTGTGTAACTCCATGTAAGAACCTGCTCCCCTGATCACCAAAAGTATGGCCGGCGCGATTTGCTGACACAACACGTCACCTTTGATATCGCTACTTCCAACTAATAACATCATAACTCGAGTTATGTGAAAAATGAGTTAATGATTCAGCGTTGTTCCCTGAACAAATCTGCATATCCTGTCAAGATTTTGGACTTGTATCTTTATAATTGACGAATTAACATCAAAAAGTGTGTTTTTTCGGTTTTAGAAAAATGCGTAAATTCCAGGTTAAAACATATTTATTCTTAATTCAAAATATAATTTTTCTAATTTGAACATAAACCAAATATATTTGAAAAAAAAATGCATTTATTTATATCGTTTAGTTTTTAAATGCGTACGATTAAAAAAACCAAAAAATTTAAAATTACTCTCCTGAAAAGTTGCGTTTTCCGAGTTATGATGTTATAGCATAATAGTTGCGATATGGTCGTCAATGAAAACTATGGTATAAGATAGAACAAAGAGTAAAATGGTGCTTATGTCCTTCGCTTTGGAGTATATAGGATACGATGATTTTATTTTAACAAATATCGTTTACAAATCTAAAGACTTGAAGTGAGTTATTTTAGCTTTAAGTTATGTGTTAAAACCTTTGGTCCGCCTTTTGGATTATTTAAAACAAAGTATTTTTATTTCCAATAATACTAATTATTTATAAAACTTATGTATGCGCTAATAGGAAAAAATAAAATTTTGTACTTACAATAATTAAAAATAGTTTTAATCTTACATGACTATAAAAAACACAACAAATGTCTGAAGGACCTAACCACTTTAATCTATAAAAAATAATATTAATAATTAAAAAATAATAAATAATTAATTATATTAAAATAAAAAAACTGCTATATTTTTCAGAGTCATACAAAATTAATACAAGAAATGAAGTTTATTTTTTATAGAACACATCCAAAGCTATATTAATAATTATAAAATAAAATAAAATATTGTATGACGTTTTTACGTTTTGTGCGATGACAGCTATACATTTTACATTTCTTAAGAAATTGTAAACATTTTTAATTTGAATCGTTTCAGGATTGAATCAAGTTTCATCCAATAAATAAACTAATTTAGATTTTATATACATAACAGATATTAATATCTGTAGCATAAATAGTTCTGCTTCGATCATTATGTGTGCGTGACGCTGGAATGGACGTATACATAAATAAAATAATATGAATTTAAATGTTTCCAGTGATTATAATATATAGGTATATTGTTTATCTGGCACTTGTAAACGTTATATTTCTGGGTATAAAACTATAAAATGTTTAATTGTGAAACAATTTTGAAATAAATCAAAGCTTTAGTTCCTATACTACCTATATGTAGTTAAATACTATCGAAATATTTTAAAACATATTATTTAGGTTTAATCATTTGTAAGAGTTTCATGTTACAATTCAAATACATAAGTTATGACACAGACAAATGCTGATGTTCAAATTATTATAAAAATATTTTTTTTACATGCCTTTTTTGAATAAATTAATTTTAGTTTCATACATTTAATTAAATTAAAATTAATTTATTTAAAAAAAGGATGCTAATCGTTTTATATAAAAAAATATATACTTTACGCCCGCACGTATTTTTTTCACATGCTAAACAATTAAAACTGAATGTATAATAACCATCAGTATTGTATATAAAATCAAGCAAATGGTTGAAATTCATAGGAGGATGTCAATCGTTATTCAACTTTTTCTGGATAAAATGATGTACTTAGGCGTTTATTTATCTATTTCTAATGCCTTATCTGTGGTATATGAGTGAAAAATAAAATTTCTAAAGTAAATAAAGGAATTCAAAGTAAATTGTAGGTTTCATATATCATATATAACAAATTCAATCAAAAATTTATAACAGCCAAGATATTGAAAGGACTTGGAAAGATATTTCTTTAATTTTCATTAAAAGATTGACGTTTTTTTAATCCAAAAATAATTCATATATTGCAGCAATCAGACAGTTTAAAATGAGCCTTAAACTAATTTTATTTTATTTTGCAGTTTCAAACATTTCTAAAGGAAAATTAACTAAATTATATGAATAAACTAAGTTCCTCTATACGTGTAAAACCAGCCCCACTGACCATAAAAAAATATGGCTAGTGCGAGTTGTTGACAAAACTCCACCTTTGATATAGCCAACAATAAAAACCATGGTATCAGATAGAAAAATTGATCCATATGCTCCATCATTTTGGAGTAAAGGATACGATAATGATGATAAAGAAAAAATTAAAAAACACAAAATATATTTTTCTTTAAAAAAAAAGTTTTTATTTTTAAAATTTCAACTAATTAATTTTATCACAGTGTAGTTGGTTTAATTTTTTACTTATATATCATTGAATCAACACTATTAATGTCCGCCTTTTTTGCTGCTGTTGCTGCTTCCCCATTTCTTACTGTGATCGCCACCTCCTTTTTTGCCTGATTTAGATTCATGACCATAATGACCATCGCTGCCCTTGGAGCCTTTATGTCCTTTATGATCGTGATGATGATGTCCTTTGTGGTCGCTACCCTTCTTGCCATGTCCTCCCTTATCGAACGATGACTTGTGATGACCGCCCTTGTGTGATCCTCCCTTTTTGTGGCCATGATCTTCATGGAAATCGCCATATTTCTCCTCGAAACCTTCATCATGATCTTCATCGAAGAATTTGGTGTCTTTTTTGAATTCATCACCCTTGGCAACTACATGATGACCCTTTGTATGGTGTCCTTTGCCATATGATCCCTTTTCTTCGTATCCAGATCCCTTTTCGCCTTTGTCTCCCTTTTCGCTTTCGTGATGGTAGCCACCTTCATCGTGATGTCCTTTTTTATGTCCTCCTTTTTCGTCATAACTCTTGGAGTGACCCTCTTTGTCATGATGACCTTTTTCACCTTTCGATTCGTCGTGATGACCCTTGTATCCTTTTTCACCTTTTTCACCCTTCGACGAATGACCATCCGAATGATGATCATTGCCACCGCCTTTCTTATGCCATTCTGATTTTCCTGAAGCAGCCACCTCTAAATCATCGTATTCAATTCGTCTGGCCGATACTTGCAGAACAGTACAAATCACAAAACCCAAACACAACACTAAGGCTATTTTGTTTGTCATTTTAATAAAACTATAATAATGATTTATTCAATGATAAACTACAAGTGTAATGAATTTAGCTAAATTGTGACTATTTATAGTAAAAATTCGAGATAGAGAATTTCTGTGCGATTGCATCAATCAACGTGCTTTATTTTTCGTTGCGATTGCACGATTTCATATAATATAAATTTTAACCACACAATTATCTACATTTCACTTACACTTTAATTATTCCATGGGTCTATTTCATTTTACATTGTCGCGATTTTAATTGAAATTTTTATATGCAATTTCATAATAGCTGGTTAATAATAATGTAGCCGCAGAAAGTGCTTGTGTTAAACATATACCAAAATCATTGCAATTTTTAAACCGCGTTAAATTAAATATTAATTGTAAAAAAGTCTATCGGTTTTTGTTGTTGTGGTCTTTCGATCAATCAATAAAATTTTTAATGTCTATGAACTTATAAATATATCGCGATAAAATCCAAACCAGAAAAAAAACTGTATATTAGTAAAATAACCCAAAGTCTTTATACATTTATGTAGGTGACAATAGCAGCTGATTTATATTGACCATCGATGACTTAACATTATAATTTACCGTGTTGCATATAAATATTTTTTTTTAATTATAATATTGAAGGTCTACTGTAAAATTACAAAAATATCGCTTTTTTTTCTTCGATATGGTCGATTAACCGGCTATTGATATTCTACGACTACTTTATAGTGCGTAGACAGATATTTTCTGTAGTTCAATAAAGTCCATCAGATTTATAAGTTTATCGGTCTTGGGAGTATATAAGTTTAAAAATATTGATGGCGTTTCTATAATAACTAATTATCGATAAGTATTTTTGTGATACAAAAGCTTAAATATATTTTTTTTAATTAAAAGTACTAGAAATAAATGTTTTAATAAAAAAAAAAAGGAGAATTTTTCATTCTATGGTTATGATTTCTTTTAAATTAAAGTGGAAAAATAACTAAAACAAAATTTATACATTAGAAAATTCTTGATAAAAATGTTAATTGTTCTTAATAAGTAAGTAATTTTTCCACTTAAATTAAAAAAAAAAATCATACACAAGATTAGATTCCAGGAATTTTCCATATTATATTAAATACAGTCAATGACTTAATATAATTGATTTACAATAATGTAATAAATTTGTATCAATTTTCATTCTTAAATCAAATAAATTTTTATATACAAAATTTCTTTGTATATAGTTAGTTAAAGATGTTTGATGTGTGCGGGCAGAATGCCAGAGATGCCAAAATTATGTCAAAACTAAATTGAGGTCAACCAGCAAATTTAATATAATATTCCACATTTTAAATCTATATTTTGGCTATGCAACCCGACAATAATATATTTAAATGAAATTTTTATTTCTTTATTGAAAATATGTATATTTCCAGCATATATAGAAATACTTTGAGATTTTGTATTAGAAGAAACGAGTCCTTTTTTTATTCTATTATGCTCTATCTCTATAAAGCATCGTGGCCCACAATTTTATACCTAAAGAGCTGCAAAATTTAAAGTATTAAATCTATTGTATAAATTTATATTTTTTTCTCCTTTTGGTAAATTTTTCGATATTTTTTTTTTAAATAATAGAGATAATTAACAAAAGAACAATGGTAATGTGAATTTTTATTTTATTTTATTGTTTATAATTTAAGATTTTTTATAAATATGAAAAGAGCGATTTGAGCCAATTTCTTTTTTTTATATTGTTTAAATCAGAGGTGATCATAGTGACGGTGACTCACTTAAATTTAGTATAAACATGTGAAGAGATAATAGACGATATATTGGTACACTTCAAATTATAATTCTTTTTCTCTGTACATTTATACCGCTAGCAGAACAAAACAAGTTAACAACACATGAAACCAATTGTTTCAAGTGTATTTTGTTATTCTATTTATTTTTTGAGAACAATGAAGCGTAAAAAAGTATGTTTTGAACATAGCTGGTTTTAATGTTATTTGTGGAGCTGGTGGAGCGAATTGAGGTTCTACACGGGCATCACTGCTATAAATATGTACATATGATATTTTTTTTAAATTTAGAAGAAGATATCACATTTTGTAATATATTATTATTATTATTATTTTAAAAAGATAAAAAATAAATATTTTCATGTTTTTTTTTCATATAAAGTGATGTTTGTTTAAAGAGATTTTTCATATTTTCTTTAAATTTTCTTTTCATAATAATATACTTTATATAGAAAATGCTCTACGTAATACTCTTAGCAACAAACAAGCAAATTTTATATTTTTTTTAGAAATATTTTTTTTCGTGGTTTACATGAATTATTTATGCATGGTCACGTTTAGTTTGTCTTTAAGTACTTAAAAGTATTTGCTTTTGTTGCCATCGTTGTCATCATCATTGTTGTTGTCGTCTTCGTCGTGGCGGTGGCGGCATCATCATCATCATCATCGCAATCTTTTTCTTTGTTTAAGTTTAGATGAATCGTTCCACATAATATTTTCCCCCGTCTGTTGCAAGCTTTTTTGTGTGTGTATCCTTATTTAAAATTCAAAACCATGTCTATTGAAATTTACTTAAATGGGTTGTTATAGCTTAATTCTTGTTAAATTATTTACGCTCAAAGCAAAAATAATTAATATTATGAAGTTTACTTATAATTAGTCTTTCAAAAATTTATACAAAAATTACAGACACGTTAATTTTGTACATAGCGAAGTGATTTAATATAATGTAGCTCCAGAAAAGTGGTTTATTTTTTCATATTATATAAAATGTATATATATAATTGACGGAAGCTTTTAATATTTATTTATTTAAAATTGTTTATTCTTTGATATAATTTAAGAAAATAAAATAAATTATTTAATTTACTTTCTGTCGCAAAGGCGTTATTCTATTATTTATAATTGAAACAAAGTTTTTAATTCTATTTGAATATTTATTAACACAAATATTATTAATTACTTTAAAATTTTAAATTATTTAAATGTGTAAACTTTTTTTTGATTTTAAATTTAAGGACTTTTAATGACCTTCGTGTTTTCTAAAATTTTCAGAAAAACGTAAGAAAAAATTATGGGATTTCAACCAAAAACCTCGAATCAAGCGACATAGAAATGAAAATAAATAAATTATATCGTCCGATTAGCATGTTCCTAAATTTTAAATTTATTAACATAAACGGTCGAATAAAAATTAATATTTTATTTTAAGTCGTTCTTAACAGAATTCTCTCAAGATTAAGCATAGTGATTTCTTAAAAAAAACTTCTTGGAATAAGATTTGGATTTTTGTAACAGGCTGGATTGATACAATTGTTGGTTTATTATTTTTACCTATTAAAGACCGGAACTATTTTTCATTTAAAAATTAACTTTTTTTTCATATTTTTTTAATAGATGTACACAATTTAGCCCTCTAGTCACTTTTATTGAACTTTTGAGGTGTTTAGTTGAAAAGGTGGGTGTCGTTTTTGACACTTTGGTCCTTGTTGATATAAAAAATCGCATGTTTCCATATACTAAAAAAATTACAGAAAAGGTTGTTTTAAAATAAAAATTAACGTTTATATATATTTTTTCAATGAATTTAATCCAATTCAACATTTTATACATTTATTTATTAGTGTACCGACAATTCCTATAGAAACGACAATTCTTCGAAACGACAATTCTTCGAAACGACAACTCTTCGAAACGACAATTCCTCGAATCGAGGAAGAGACTGATGGACTCAATTATCACCTTACTTGCATTGAGAATAATTGAAGTTAAGCTTAGTGGGTTTTAAATAGTTTGGAAAGCCAACCGGGGTACACCTATATACTCTTCCATTTACTACAACTTGTGGTCATGGAAAATATACTTCTGATACTTGAAATTAAGGGCATCAGATCTGTTTATTATGAAGATGACTTTGTTGTCAGCTGGTGCCTGGTTTCTGCTTATCCACCATAAATAATATTATAGGGAGGGGTTTAGATCTTTTTGACAGTGGTCTATTGATTGCGGACTAATTGTTAACCCTGAGAAGACCACCAGCACTTACATTGCTTTTTACCAAAAAAAACTAAAATTTCTCTGTGAATGTTTCCTAAATTGGGTAGTTCTACACTGACTTTAACTCAAAAGCTAAGTATCTGGTTGTAATGCTAGACTTTTAACTGTAAGTCGAACGTTGAAAAACGAGTCAGGGCTACTTTTATAATATAAGACGTTTGGTAAAACTTTTGGCCTTCCTCTAAGGAAGATCCAATAGATTTTTACGGCAGCTATCGTAAGACTAAGTTTCTTATATGGTGGCTATCATAGGGTAATGGACATAACTGTAAGACGATTAATAAAGTTTTTAACGTTGGTCATCGGGTCATAGGAGTGCTAAAGATAACACCAACGAAGGCCTTGAACGTATTTACAAACTTTTAATCATGGGTGTCCTCATTCCAATTTTCATCCGTCATCCGTAACTGACAATATAAGTTGATTTATTACATCATCGCCATCATCTATAGTACCTCTAATTAACACACAAAAACACACAAAATATCCACACCCCGCTCGCTATATTTATGACGCCACCACTTTGGGTAAATTATACTATTTATAAGTGCAGACGATTATAGCCCTTTTCATTACTTTTTTGTGACTATGTATGGATGGTCGATTTTGACACTTTGGCCCTTAATAGGTTAAGTATAGCATTTATGATTATTAAAGTTTTTATGGATTTTATAGAAGCTTTTTACAAGTTATATAGCGTCATATTCTATAGGCTAAATACTGCTGATGATGTTTGTAGAAACTGAAATATTACAATAAGGACTGACAAAAAATCTATTTTTGAGATGAGAAATTTACGCTTTATTTTATTTTAATAATAATTTTCAAATAATTCTTATTTTGCATTTTAATACCATAAGGATAATGGGTAATGAGTATATAAAGCTACAAACAAAAATAAAATATATAGGTAATTCCATTAAAAAAATATAATTTTGTGACAATTTTCCTATTCTATTGTGTGTTACATTTATAAGTAAACATAAATACAAATCACAGAATTATTCGAAAGCTTCCCAGAAAAAAAAATAATTCCAATAACAAATATAATAATTCTTGCACAGGTGTTTCTCAACAACCAAAACCACACAAAAAAAAACACAAGAATCAAATAAATCAAAATAAAAAGGAAATAATAAAAGATAAAAATACAATATTTTGTTCGCAGCAATAAGTATTTATTTATAAGGCGAGAGAAAAAAAAGCTTTCTATACTTCTATATAAGAAAGGAAGTAAAGAAAATATTTCGTATACTTATAAAGAACATTTCTAGCACTTAAGGCAATATTTTTGTTGGCTGATTTTTGTATATAAGGACGTATAATATATATACAATGTATATTATATAATATATAATAGTAACATTCTGTAACCTCAAGACACTTGTTCAAAAAGTGTCATAAATAAAACTTTTAGTTGTTTTGATCTTATAATGCCTTGTGTTGTTAGTTACACATTTATGTATTTATATATGTATATATGGAAAAATTTTCCGCCAGGCAACAACAATTTATTTCTCATGGGAAGTTAAAGTGGATTAGGATACACTGATGCTGATGCTGCTGCTGCTGCTGCTGCAAAACCTTGCGAAAAGAAATGCTATATTCTTTTCGCTGCTGCTGATTCTTCTTCTTAAGACACATCGGGCAAAAAATATTGGTTTAGTTTTATTTTTGTTTTTATTTCTTAAATTTTTTTGTACAAAGTGTTGTTGCCTCAACTTATATATTCCATGATAATAATGATAACGATGATGATCATTATGTAATGATAACGACAACGATGATGATGATGATGATGATGACGTTGACACAGTCCTTATTTGTAGTTACATGGATTTTTACAAAATATGACATATGAGTTTTATAATATTATGAAGATAAACAGGAGATATCTTACTTCGGATATTACTTCTTGTATATATAAAATTTCTACTTGCTGTTATATACGCAAAATGCTTGACAAGAAATTTTTTAATATAAAATTTATGATGTCAAATATATAATATAAGATATTTTTGTTAAGCTTTATGTACATATACGTATATAGGTACAATAAAAAAACATGAACAAATTATGAATTTTATATATTAAGCTTCCTTATGTATAATAAATCAAGGATTTATGATTTTTCAGGAGATTATATATTATTGTAACGAAAATCGTTTAATACTTTTATAAACGTTTTCTTTTTCTTTGTTAGAGAATTGTAGAAAAATGTATAGTTAAATTAGTTGCTGTTACCTAAAATATTCATTTTTTTCGACCACTGATTTAAAATATTTAAATATTAAAAACATTCGGCCTAATTCAAAGTAAAGTAATACTTACGTAAATAAACCGGTCGGGTTGAGCAAGACGTACTTTTTGCAATAGGCCATAAATTTGTTGATATATACATATATACAAATAAATGTGTGTATATATATAGTAATGGAGTAATCTCAAAACATATAACTCGTTTCGGGAACTTCGTCCCATTCATCAGTATGACTGAGAATCTACATCCAATTTTTCATTTCGATTCCAAATTCTTTAAAGCAATAGAAACTCAATCATATGCACCGATTTAAAGGGAAGCATATTGTTTGTATTAAACTTGTCTGTTAGCCATATACATATTGATGATGGAAGATCTCCAAATGAGTTATAAGTGCTGAGAATAAAATGTAATTAAATAAATTTTTTTTAAATTTAATATCTCTATTAATTTACTATGATACTTTTACTTTATATATATACAATGTCTAGAAATTCCTGTTGCTTAGTGGTCGGTCATTTATTGTAATTTCATTTTAAATATTTATCCAATAAATATTTATTATTTTTTTATAAAGGCATCCAATTCTAATATAAAACCATTAAATATATTTAACGAACATTTAAAAGTCTCACCACAATCAATAGTTTACTGTTAATCACACAGAAAAACTTTTGAAACTTTTAGAATATCTATAACAAAAAAGCACACAATTATTTTTCTATTTTAATTTTGATTATATAGTCAGTGGTGAAGCGTCTAAAGAAATTTTACTATTGAATTTTTTTTTGCAATGTTAAACAAGATTTTTTTGGCAAACTTTTAATAAAAATATACTAAAAATGCTGTGTTATTTAAAGATTTTTAAAATAATTTTTTTTTTTATTTTTTCAAGATTTTACACTACCTATATAAGGTGGTGTCATATTTCTCTACCGTTTGTTAATTTTTTCAAGCTTTTATGTCAGAGTTTTGTAGTCATGATAAAATTTGCAATTTTGCAACTGTTGTATTGACATTTCGCTACAGTCGATAAATGCTATAATGGGCCAACGTATCGAACCAAAAAAAAACAAACAATTAAAATTTAATTAATATAAAGTAAACGAATTAGACATTAAATTAAATTTAAAGTGGTTTCAGTGTGTATGGTATATATAAGTGAGACCAATATATTATATACTCAATAGTCCATACCTATTAATATATTTTACTTCAATAAGCTTGAAAAGCTTTTATATTTAAAAATTTAATCAATTTGTTTTTCATAAATAATTAAATGTATATTTAGAAAAAAGGAATATATCATGGTATTATTATATAGATATACTTGCAATCATAGACATAAATTATACATTATTAATGTTGATTGGACTTCTTTAAAATATAATAGTAATATATTGTATATAACTACTTATATGGGTAATTTAATATTTATTGAAAATGCAAGAATTGCATGCAAACATGTAAAAAAGATTTAAAAAAATGTATCCGATTTAATTATACGAGAACGCAATGCCATTTAATTTGACAAAGGGAAAACGAGATTTTTTTTTAAATATTAAAATAATTTAAATAAAATAAATTATTTTTATTATTGTAACAACTTGCAACAGAAAAAAAATCCAAGAAAAACTAATCAAAAATAGAGGGAAATGCAATCTATATAAAAACATATATTATTATTATTGCAGTATAGGTCATATAGCTGAGCTGATGGGGTTCTGTTTCATTTCCGTATAAAATAATATTATTACAATATAGTCAGAGTATACTTTACTTGCAATATATACTACGAAGTGTTAATAATAATAATAATCGAAGGTGTAATAACTAATAACAATAAAATTTTATACATTTTTATATATTTTTGCCAATTTCGATATATTATATAGAACATGCATATAACCATATAACTGAATATAGACTTTATATATAAAAGCCATATAACATTTTAAATTATATTGTGTACATCGTGTAAATATATTATATAGATTTTTTTGTCCAAAAAATCGGAAATTGGATTTTTAGATTAGTTCAAAAACTAACTAAATTATTATTATTATTTTTATAAAATACAACAGCTCAACAACAACAAAATAAAATAATAAAAATTTTACAATACGACTGTATGTTACCGTCCAGTGTCTATATATACTATAGAGTTCATATTTGTATATATGGGCATAACTCTAGATAATATTATAATAACATCTTTATTTTTTATTTATAAATATATATTTTTTCAAATATTTTAACATCTACATTAGGATAGATCGTTTGAAAAAAATGTTTTACGTATATATAATTTTAAAACTTGAGAAAATTCATCTTGTCTTGTATACTATATATGCGACGTATATCCAATTCACCTACAATTTAAGTTTAAAACAAAACAAAATAAATAATTTAAAATTTAGGAACAGGCTATTCGTTCAACGAAAAGTGAATACTTTTGTAATATTTTAGGCTCTAGCTTTCGGTTGAGCCTGTGGTTCTAGCTTTCTCCAGAACAATTTTAAAAAAGTGTCTCTACTCCTATACCGACAAGAGTTGCACTATTTCTGGGCTAAACCGTCAGTTGAGATGGATAACAATAAATAATGTATACTATGAAAATTTCAACGAATTTTTGTCTTTGTTTACTTTTTTCTATTTTTATATTCCTAAATATAAAAATCACATAAATTCCAATTTATAGTATCAAATAAATAAATATATTAAGTAAATACCGTTAAACTAAGTCCTCAAAAATATTTCATTATTTTTCAATTAACCAAGACTTTTGCCTGTGAGGTTTACATTGATGTAGCTTCAAATTTTTTAAAATATTTAAAAAAAATATATTATTTATAAATAAACATAAAATATTATTTTATGTACGTTGTTATATTTACACTCATATGTATACATATGACCACACGAAAATTTATTATTTAAATCAAATAAAATATCAATTTCCGATTTCGGAAGTTAACGCGCGCATATATTACTGTATAATATATTTTATACCAAATAGCTACATAATAAATAATAAATTAAAAATACAACCATTTTTTTAACCCTATAAAATTGTAAAACTATCTATGGGTTTTTTTTCGGCCTTTCATTTAAAACATTTTTAATAATTAAATATTTGTGATTTACCAAAAAAAAAATAAATCAGAATATATAAAAAAAAAATGAAAAACACAAATCCCTAAAAATCCTTTTTTAATAATTTATAATAAATAAATGCAGTATACTATATATTATGTGTATATCGTCCTCCACCAATGGTATATAGATTATAAATTGTTGCGGGGTAGCTGTTAAATCCTTTCACACCGTCATAAAAAAAAATCAAAATTATTATATATTGACAATGTAGTAAAGCTCAACTACTCCGCATGTAACAAAACACTAGAATGTGGATGTGCGGCAAAACAATATGAAAATACAATATTCTATGCCAGAGCAGCAGCTATTATATATTATCCAGACACTATCCCTATAATTCATTTTTTTAGTATTTCTATATTTTATATATTATTTGAGCTTTTTAGTATTATATATATAGAAATTTATGGCGGGACTAGAGAGATGTTCTATATATATTTCCAATTTATTGTAAATTTTCAGTTTATTGAACAACAATTACTTTGTTTTATTGCTACTATAAATTATTCAGCGTGTACAAAAGTCACTATTTTCACAATGTATTATCCATATACACTGTGTG